>SMDT01002364.1:0-39406 GCA_005392925.1 Aquilaria sinensis
TGCACGCCTCCTTTATAAAACACCCAGAAAGCATCCTAGCGGGGTAAGGGAAAAAAGTTCTCTTTGAATACACAAAAGAGCACATAATCCAGTTATCTGAAAATACTGACTTGGGCGTCAGAGGCTCCTCCCCGGGAATACACACCGGGGACCTCCTCACCTGTGTTTTCTGAAGTATTTCAGGTATCCTCCACTGGGGAATCTCCTCTCAAAGTGCTCTCCTCCATCAGAAGTCTTCCCTACCCTTACAATGACACACGATGAAGCCGCCGCAGGCCATCATTTGGCGCCGTCTGTGGCAACCCTATCCCATGTCGCCGTCGTGGAGACTCGGTGCTCGAAGGACAAAGGGATTTCAAGATACCCCCTTGCACCTGAGACTCAACAGGCGGCCCCTCTACCTGTGGCAGAAACTTCCATGATGGAGGACGACCGTCCTGTAACGGTAACGATGAGCTTCCTACGAGATTTTCAGCATTCTATCGTTGCCAAAATCACTCAGCAGCTTGATCAGACGTTGCCCCAACCTCCACCCACTCAAAGAGCCTCACCCACGACCATTCGTCGGGAAAGGAGCTCGCGATCTACTCATCGTAGTTCAGGGAGTGGAGACTCCCTTGACGCATATTCAACAGATGGTGAACCCGTTGAGACGCGCCCCGCCAGAGGGGGAGCCCCAAAAGAGACCAAGGCTCCTGTCAACGGAGCGCATCCCCTTACCAGAGTTCCCCTTCTCCCCCTCGCCGGAGTCCTTCCCCAAGGCGAAGAAGAAATTCACCACTACCAGCAAACACACGACGGCAATAAGGAACCAGCACTGCCGCCCTTATGGAAAGGATCCTGGGAAGGCTAGAAAAGGTCAAGAAATAGATCTCCCAAAAACCAGTCTGGTCTCGGTTGTCCGACTCCTACACCGGAGAGGAGTTGCCTTTCGTATGTGAGGTAGTAGAGGCGCCTATGCCCAGTGATTTCAGGGTCCCTTGACTGGAAACGTATGACGGGCGAAGTGACCCCCAGGCGTACCTGACAAAATATAAGTGAAGTATGGTGCTCCATGGCACGGATGACGCCACACTCTGTAAATGCTTTGAGGTGACGCTCTCAGGACCAGCAACAACGTGGTATGGCTTTTTGCCCCAGGGAAGTTTGTTGAGCTTCCAAGAACTATCTACTGCTTTCACCCAACAGTTTATTGGTAGTAGGCCAACTGCCAAAATGCCAGTGCAAATGTTTGACATAGCTCAGAAAGGAGGGGAGACCATCCGCGATTATGCTGAAAGATTCAATCGAGAAGCACTGAGCGTACCAGACTTTCTACCGGAAATTCGCATCCTGGCAATGGTCAGAGGACTGCGGAGGGACTCCCAGCTGTTCTACGAGTTCTCCAAAGATCCCCCAGAAACTCTTGGGGAATTTTACAGAAGAGCCAAACAACACATGACGGTCGAAGAACTCAGAATGGGAGGACCTAAGGCTGAACACCCTCGCACCGAAGGGCCTGGCCACCAGCCGCTCCAGCAGAACGAGGGAGAGCGGTCCTGCAGGCAAAGAGGAAAGAGGCCCGTAGCATTCACTCCCTTGAACACCATAAGAGCTAGCATTCTAATGGCGCTAGAAAGGCAAGGGACCACAGTCCCAAGGCCAAAGGCCATGGCCCCGGAGAATAAAAGGAATATGAAAAAATTCTGTCAATTTCACCGGGATCATGGCCATGACACTGAAGCCTATTACCAGTTGAAGAAGTACATCGAGTCCCTGATCAAACAGGGTCAACTTCGGCGATATCTGCGGATGCCCTCTCCAAAAGGGAGAAAGGAAGAGCAGAGGAGAGCAGACAATGAAGAGTATGACTCAGATAGACGGCGGGACCGAAGTCCCCGGAAAAGTCTACCACCCTCGGCAGGGATCATCCAAATCATCACTACTGGGATGCCCTCGGCCGAGAGAAAAAGAAAGATGAGAGAAGTCGCCATCATGGAGTACGAAAGCTCCTCGCGAAGGCTCACCCGTAGGGATGGGTCTGTAATAAAATTCCCTCACGACGACCCCCTCCTTGTCATGGTAAGAATAGGGAACTAGGACGTCAAGAGAGTGCTCCTCGATGACGGCTCGAACACCGACGTCATTTTTTCTCATCTACTGGGTAAATTAGACATCTCAAAAAGTGACCTTAGCCCAGTCAGTTCCCCCACCTTCGGCGTCGGACCATCTGAACTTCCAGTCCTTGGGTACATCGACCTGCCTGTGATGCTGAAAGGGGTCTCCCCCAAAAGCAAAGAAGAGTTAATCGCCTCCGGCAGGACAAGATTTATAGTCATTGATGTACCGTCAGCATATAACGCCATTCTGGGAAGGCAGACTCAGGGTAATTTTCACATTCGGCCAGACGTAAGGTACCTGATGGTCACCTTCGCCACTGAAGACGGAGATGCTGAAATCTTCATAGATCAGGCCGAGGTTAGAAAAGTCTTCACAAGGGCCAGGCAAAGCCCAACCAAGATCTAGGTACAGACTTCGGCAGAAGGAAAAAAGGTCTTGATGGATGAAAAGGCAACGACAGAAGAAACGGAAAGCCTCGAAAAAATAGAAACAGAAGATGTAGAATTGATCCTCGGCCGAAAAACCCGAATTGGGAAAAAACTGGCCGAAGGGGACAAAAGGAGGCTTGTATCCTTTTTGTGCATGAACAAGGATCTATTTGCTTATTCGTCGAAGGATATGCCTGGGGTTGACCCCAGCATAATCCACCACAATCTTAGAGTGCAACCACACGTCAGACCAGTTCGGCAGAAAAAACGGAATCTATCAGCTCACAAAAAGACCTTCGTCAAGGCCGAAGTTAGTCGCCTCATTGAGGCCGGGGTAATAAGGGAAGTAAAATACCCCGAATGGCTCAGCAATGTGGTTATAGCCACAAAAGAGGGTAGTGAAAAGCTTCGAATGTGCATCGACTTCCGAAACTTAAACGATGCCTGTCCAAAAGACTCCTACCCATTACCGGCCATAGATCAGCTGGTAGACGCAACTGCCGAGTACGGACTGCTTAGCTTCCTTGACGCCTTTAGCGGGTATCATCAGATCCGAATGAACCCCGAGGATGAGGAAAAAACGGCATTCATCACAGAGATAGGTACTTACTGCTATGTCAGAATGCCCTTCGGGCTCAAAAACGCAGGAGCCACCTACCAAAGACTGATGAACAAGGTATTTGACGCACAGATCGGTAGGAACATGGAAGTGTACGTCGATGATATGATAGTCAAGAGCAAAGTGCCCAGTAATCATATCACCGACTTAACCGAAACCTTCCAACGACTTCGAGAGTTCGGCATTCGCCTTAATCCCGAAAAGTGTGTGTTCGGAGTAAACGCAGGAAAATTTCTCGGGTTTATGGTGTCAGAAAGGGGAATAGACGCTAACCCTGAGAAAGTGAAAGCCCTGCTGAATTTTCGGACACCTACGTCTATCAAAGACATACAGAGGCTTACCGGGAGGATCACCTCCCTAAGTAGATTCATCTCCAGGTATGGTGACCGATGTCGCCCGTTTTTCAAAGTACTCACCAAAGTCTCCAAGGAAGGTGGTACCTCCGGAATCCAGGAACATCCATGGAATACAGAATGCCAGAAAGCCTGGGGAGAGCTCAAAAGTTATCTAACTCGCCTCCCAACACTTCGACAACCTCGGGAGGGGGAACCCCTCATCCTTTACCTTGCAGTCACTGAAAAGACGGTAAGTTCTGTCTTAGTGAAAGAAGAGGCTGGGAAACAATGGCCGGTGTATTACGTAAGCAAGTCCCTGCATGGCGCCGAGACGAGGTATCCGTTGCTCCAAAAAGCTATCTACGCGTTAGTGCTGGCGGGTAGGAGATTGCGACCCTACTTCCAAGGACACGCCATCACCATACGAAGTAATTTGCCCTTGCGAGATGTGATGAAAAAAGTGGAGCATTCGGGAAGACTCTCAAAATGGTGCATCGAGCTCGGTGAATACGACATTACTTACGAGCCTAGAAAGGCAATAAAGGCTCAGGCACTTGCAGACTTCATTGCCGAGATTCCCGAGATTGAAAAGATCGAAGCACTCGCGGGAGGTGAAACAGAGACTGATCCAGAATGGAAGCTCTTCGTCGATGGAGCGTCAGGCGCAGAGCATCAAGGAGCTGGAATAGTCCTTCAGGGTCCCGAAGGCATGAAAGCTTCTAAAGCAGTCAAATTCGGTTTTAATGTTACCAATAACATTGCCGAATATGAAGCCCTCATAGCCGGACTGAAAATGGCCAGAAAAGTAGGTGTGAAGAACCTTGTGGCCCACAGTGACTCACAGCTAATAGTCCGACAGACGAAGGGAGAATACGCGGCAAAGGACCCAATTTTGGCTAAGTATCACGACCTCGTTCAGAAACTCATTGGGAATTTCGACTCGGTGCACATAAAGAACGTGCCCCGAAGAGATAATACCCAAGCGGATGCCTTGGCCAAAGCCAAGGAACCCACCGAAGTACTAAAACACCCAAGCACGGAGTTAATGTGCATAAAAACCTCGGGGGAGGGATGGCAAAGCTCCCTCAAGAGATATTTAGCAACTTCGGAGCTTCCCGAGGATCCTAAAGAGGCCGTAAAAATACGAAAGCGTGCAGGAAGGTACTTCCTCATTAGGGAAGAGCTGTACAGACAAGGGTACGCCAAGCCCTCTACAAAGATGTATAGGCGAGGATGACGTCAAAGAAATACTTGAAGAAGTACACGAAGGAGTGTGTGGCTCCCATATAGGAACGGACGCCCTCGCAGGAGTAATACTCCGCCAAGGTTACTTTTGGCCTACCCTAAGGAAGGACGCAAGGCAATTCGTCCGAAGATGTGACAACTGCCAAAGGCACGCCAGTATCCAAAAGCTACCCTCGGAAAGAATAAATGCAACAGACTATCCCTGCCCCTTCGCCGTCTGGGGCATTGACCTCATCGGACCTCTCCCAAACGCCCCCGGCGGAGTAAAATTTTGCATCGTCGCAGTGGACTATTTCACTAAGTGGATAGAGGCAGAACCGCTAGCATCAATCTCGGTGAAGGACGCTCAAAAATTCGTATGGAAGAATATTATATGCCGATTTGGCATTCCGAGGGTAATAGTGGCCGATAACGGGACTCAATTCACGGACAAGGGGTTCCAGGAATTCATGGAGGACCTTGGCGTCAAGATACATTTTGCCCCAGTGGCTCACCCTCAGAGCAATGGGCAGGTCGAGGTATCTAACAGAACAATAAAAGATGGCCTGAAGAAAAGGCTAAAAGAGGCAAAAGGGAAATGGCCAGGAGAGCTTCCAAGTGTGCTATGGAGCTACCGAACGACTCCCCGAAGAGCCACGGGAGAGACTCCTTTCTCGCTCGTATACGGGACTGAGGCCATTATTCCCATTGAAGTCATGCAGCCCTCGGTAAGAGTACAGGTGTTCGATGAAGGAGGAAATGATCTTGGACTGAGAGCAAAACTGGACCTCCTCGAAGAACACCGCGAAATGGCCGAGTTAAGGAGAAAGGCCTTCCAGCAACGGATAGCACGCACCGCCAATTTACATGTAAGAAAAAAGGAGATCAAAAAGGGAGACCTTGTTCTCCGAAAGGCCGAGTTCGAACAGCGAAGGCCATCAGAAGGGGTACTTCGGGCAAATTGGAGTGGACCCTATTTGGTCCTCGACGAAGTTCGCCCAGGGGTCTTTAAGTTGGGTAATATTGAGGGAGTGGAGTTGAAGAATACTTGGCATTCAGACTCTCTGAAAAAATTTTATACTTAGACATTTTTTCGAAGAAAGCCTGTAAGATACTCCTCCCCGAAGTCGTCAGTAAAATACTTGACGAATTTGCCCTCGTTACCGAAAGAGTGCGCCTTGATGATTCTGCCTTACAAAATTCCTTACTAAGCCTAAAAACCCATCTGAACACGGAAGAAGTTCAAAAAGGTTCCTTCCGAAAGATAAGGTGCAGGTGTTCGCCAAAAGTGCATACTTAGAATCGTACTAGCTTCAGATAAGGCATATTCGGGAGAAAGAACGGAGAATGGAGGAAAAAAATTCTTCATTAAAAAATCCTAAGGCAAAAAATACAAAGAAGGAAGAAGAAAGCCTATGACTGAGCAGGGGTATCCGACGTTTCGTCAACATTATCATCTCCAGAGGGCTCAGTCAAAGACGCAGGCCGAGCCGGAGGAAGATTGAGGAACTCGACTTTGGACCATGAAGATCTGGGCTCTTTGGGAAAATCCAAAGTAGACAAGTGAGAAATGTCAAGCCCAGGGTGCCGAGCGAGGACCTGGTGACGAGCCAAGCAGAATCCATCTTGGTAAGATGTCTTTGACATTTTCTCGCTACGGTCCTTCTCGTCGCCAAGAGCCGTCAGCTCAGCTTTTAGCGCGACAATCTTCTCCTCAAGCTTCCTCTTCTTCCTGCCTTTCGACTTCTTCTTCAGCAATGCAATCTCAACCTGGAGATCCACATTTAAAGCGAGTGCCTTCGCGAGATCCTCGCCATCTTGAGCGGTCTTCTTCCGAAGGGCCTCATTCTCTAAAGAAAGAGATACGCACTTTGAGCCGAGGTCTTCAACCTTGGCTGAGAAGTCGGTAAGAAGCTCCTGCCTGCTGGACACAACCTCGGCCCGAAGACTCCCAAGGTCCTCCTTCGCGATTTTGTTTAACTCGCCATATTTTAGGGCATATTGGGCGAGAGACTCCTTCATCTTCCGCAGGGAATCTTCGGACCGAGAGCGGGTCTCCGTTTGTTTCGCTGACCAGGCGCGGAAGTACCCGCTATATGCCAAAAGCTACAGAAAACAGAGGCACCAAATAAGTATCGAAAGGCAGTGATGGCTCAGATGAACAATTTTCTAAGATACAAGAAAAGAAAGGATCACCTGAGCAGCGTGCTCGGTCATCCTCGCCGCGAGGATCTCTTCGCTGGGACATTCGGTGGTAAGGGACTGAAAAGTGGCATTAGTCAGCACCCCCGCCGCCATTTGCGGAGCCATCAGCTGGCTATCCTCAGAGAACAAATCCATGTCCTCTGTGAACGTCCAGAAAGGCTCCCGTGGCACCTTGTCCTGCGGAATCCGTCGGTCCCGAAGAGCCCTCTGACGGGCATGAGCTTCCACCCAGGAAGCAGTAGGGGCGTTCTCTGCAAGGTCACACCGAAGTTCCATCAAGACATCATCCCTTAGCCATTCATCCAAAAAATCGTAGATACGAAAAATACTGAGATTTGTAGCGGAATGGCTAAGGAACCAACCTGGTGGAACTTCGGGGACGCACTCCTCAGAACCGACCTCCCGAACATCCTCAGTGACATTCTTTCCCTTCCTCCTTCTGCCCTCTTCAAACTCCTGGGCAGACGTTCGCTCTGCTGGAATCTCGCTAGCAGGGGCAGGACTCAGTGTCTCCCCGAGGATGTCAGGGTCCGAAGAAGGGTTCTCGGCCGTCGGAAGATGAGCAGAGGACTGATCTTCCACCTCAACTACGTTCTCGGGGGGAGGAGGAGTGGTAGCTTTGGCCTTCTTGGACTTAGAAGGGCCGGCAGTCGACTTCTTCCTCTGACTAGAAGTCTTCCTGCATACTTGCTCTCCCCGCTTAGCCTGACTGTCGAAGAGTGATTTATAAAACTCGGTAAACTGATCGCCCATCTCTGCAAAAAGGTAAAATATCAGTGTAAGTCCAAAAGGAAAGCAGATACCAAACCCTGGAAGATGACTTACTCTCGAAAAAAGCCTGATAAGAAATTTCACGCCGAAGGAGCATGACTATCCAGGCTTTCTTCCCCGGAAGAACAGGCACGGGCATGCCGGGGTCACTCTTGTGGGCAGTTATCACTCCCAGTTCCCGAAGAACTTCCTCTGACATAAGATCCCACTTAATGGGAAAAGGGTAGGGTGAACGTGACGGAGCCCTGGAGTCCCAGTCCGCTACTAACCGAACACGTTTGTCGAAGTTGACAAAATCGGCAAGCAATACTGGAGTGAGGAGCTTCCGGGGATTGACGACGTCGACCTTCAAAGTCCCCGAAGCCCATGTAATAGGCACATGGCTCCAAGACTCGGGAACCCGGAAAAAGAAAAACTTCTTCTGCCACCCTCGCCAACTGTCCTTAGTGTCGAAGGTAAACATGAACTTCTTACTCCCGGACCCTCGGGGAAGGAGGTAGTAAAAACCACCCTTCGGGACCGGGTGGAGTTTGTAGTATTGCATGAAGAAGAGGAAGTGGGGGTTTATGCCGAACACCCCGCACATGCAGAGGAAAGCATTAAAGTAAGAGTAAGAATTTGGGGGGAGTTGGTTCACGGCAATACCGTGGAATTTGCAGAATTCGCATATCATGCGATGAGGGGGATACCGAAGACCGGCTTTCAGCTAAGCTCGGTAAACGGTAAACTCCCCCGAAAAAGCTACGTAACCATAAGATCCCGAGAGAGGTAACCTCGGTGTGATATAAGAAGGGAGGTAGTACTTGGCCACCCACATTTTCATCTTTTCCAAAGTAGTGGAACAAGGATAAGCTTCAAGGGAAGCAAGGTTTGCAGAAAGAGGGCGCACAGTCATCAATAGAGTCGGACTTAATGGAGTCGGATTTGACATTTTTCAAAAAATAAGAAAAAGAGAGATGACTTTGGGAGAAATAGAGGAACAATGACAAACCACAAAAAGGGAACACCCACCAAAGACTTTGCTAAAGCCTGGGCTGCGAAACACCACTGCTTGGAATCGCTGGAGGTCACTCTGCCGTAAGAACCGTCGCAAGAAAAAGAAAAAGGGCAAGAAAAGGCTTTAGAACAGATGAGAGCTAAAACAAAAAAGTGAGACAAAATGGGACAGAAGGTGCTTATATAGACCGAAGAAGGATAAGTGAAACGTCGTCATAATCATCCTTTGAAGATGTAACCGCCTCATTATTACTCCTTGAAGGCGAAGAGGTGTGGTTGACGTAACCAACATAGTTGTTTCGCCATCCAACAGCGTCCACGTGTCACACAGCGCGAAGAACCAGGGCACGTCCCTCTAACATCGCGAAAACCCAGGCACGGTTACCCATGACTAACACGCCTGGCCAAAGGACGTGACGATTCACAGACTCGTGGCAGAAAAAGCAAAAAAGAAAAAAAAGTAACGTGCATTCCGAGGACATCAAGATAACTAGAGGAGGGTATCTTGGCTTCGAGGAGACGCCTTCTGAAGCAAGGCAACTTTCCAAGAAAAGTTTCAGCCGCCAGGTAGGCAAAGGAACCTCCTCGAAAACATAGCCGAAGCCCCCGCTCCGGCTCTCCAGGAGGGGGCATGTGATAGCCGAGGTACCCATCACTGTCCGAGCTCCTAGACCTGACGGAGTACCGACTTCGCCAGAGGGAAACAGCCAGCCGAGGTCGGAAGGATGAACGATCCCCCTGGCCTGATGTAGGGAATTCGCTTCCTTAGGAAATGGTAGGACCAACCTCGGTAGAGCGGTCAGACCCTCTTCGGAAACAGAAGTATCCCTCGGAGGACCCATCCTCGGGGAATACATTCCCCGAAACGTTAGAGTAACCTCGAAAAGTACGAACAAAGCATTTAAGGAGCCTCTGACACCTCCCCATAAAAGTCGTCCCCCAAGTACATTTTGACACGCTATCACTGGAGCACGCCATCAGAGGGACACCTCGATACGACACTCTCGGAATGCCTAGGCTGTTAGCCAGGCGACTTTTGCTGAGATAGGCGTCCCTTCGTTCCCGGACAAGCAGGGATCGCATCCCACCGGACACGTGTCGTGATCTGGGACGACCACAAGAGGAAAATGGCTTCTGTACGCCTCCTTTATAAAACACCCAGAAAGCATCCTAGCGGGGTAAGAAAAAATGTTCTCTTTGAATACACAAAAGAGCACATAATCCAGTTATCTGAAAATACTGACTTAGGCGTCGGAGGCTCCTCCCCGGGAATACACACCGGGGACCTCCTAACCTGTGTTTTCTGAAGTATTTCAGGTATCCTCCACTGGGGAATCTCCTCTCAAAGTGCTCTCCTCCATCAGAAGTCTTCCCTACTCCTACAATGACACATGATGAAGCCGCCGCAGGCCATCATTTACCTTTGCATAAAAAAAGTATATATGGGATTCTCTCATAAACCAAATTAAAGAAAAGGCCATAAGCTCCCTTAGATATATCCTACTTTTTATATATATATATATATATATATATTAATAAATTGAAACAAAAATATATGTAAGGTAATTATCTTAATCAAATTTAATCCATTTTTTAAAACTTTTTATTCAAATTTTTTGTCAAAGTCAATAATTGTGAGCTCGATTGTCACATGCTACTTTATTGTTACTTAATACTATTAGAGGTATTTTTAGTACATCATGTATGAAAGATTGCAATTAGCTTGCAAAAAATGGAATGCCCATCACATGTCAATGCCACATTTCGTTTGTTATGTGAAAAATCCATGACACCTTGCCTAGAGGTTCTTGCTTTATATATATATATATATGGCATTGAAGTTTGGCAGTGAAGTTACCATACTTGCTGTTGATTGCCAGGTATGGATCATTTTTCTATTTGGTTTATCTTAGGATGTCTATCCTAGTTTCCTAGTTTTGATTGTAGTAGTAGTAGTAGTAGTAGTAAAAGTTATCCCTTTATTTTCTATTCATGATTGAAGCTCAATATTATGAGCTTCCACAATTAAAGAAATCTTGTGATGATTTCAATTTGTTTAATGTATATGTCCTTTTTCTTTCAGGAATAATATGTCACATGATATCTTTTTTTTCACAGTGCAAGATGCTAATTTGAGAATTTTTAAATGGCCAACACTAAAAACTATGCTTAATGAGGTTGAAGCTCATCCATCTATAGATGACTTACATTATTATGCTCATAATCTAATTTACTTATCAGACCCTTTTAAAATACAGAGAGTGTACCTATACATCTTTTGCACTTATAGGCCTTAAAATTTTTTAGTTTTTACACAGAAGGACCTAGGGTTTAATTAGTACACAAAATTTTAATAAACATATAAACAAGCAACCATTGGCTTTGATACCAATAAGCTCAAGGTAAGCACAAATACACAAAGAATCAGACACAAATATAAAATACACACATGCTTTATTGAAAAATAAACTTATAGATAACTAGTGAAAAACTAATTTACCACACGTAAACGAAGGAAAAATGGATGATTACAAGCTTGCACTGTTGAAGAAGTTGTCCAAGCTTATACAGGATTGACATAACTATTGTATAAGTACAGACGTACCATTTAAACACTAAATAAAAAAATGCAAATTTTGGCGGAAATAGGAAATACATCCAGCACATGAACTACAAGAAAGTTGTGGAGAAAATCCAATGCCTTAAACTATAGAGGATAACTCCTTAAATAAGAAAAGACACTAAACATTGATTATAAGGTTATTATGGCTTCACTAATGAAAGAGCAAGAAAACCTTGGACAACTTGGTTGATGGCCGATTGATTTTTTATTATATGCAATAATTTTGGTCTTGGATGAGACTTTAATAATTCTAAGCCATGGCTACTTTTTTCTCTTATGGATTTCTGCTGACAACTACTTTTATTCCATGAAAATAAAGGCATTGATCTGAAGATGCCTTTACTGAGACCCCACTGAGCTGTTCTTGTTTGATGGAAGAGGCCTTCTTAACTCTTCTGGGAAAGCTGTTTCTGGCCAAATCTCAAAATTCCTTCATTCATTATTAAGAAAGGAATTTCATTGTCTCTAAATTTACCTCCCTCGCAAAACCTACTAATCATGACATTAAGAAAATCTTCATATAAATTTTGTTCTTCCTTAATTATATTAATTTTCCCAAGTCTAATAATCTTTTACAGATGTTGATTTATAACGCGGTTGTCCCACCACTTAGACCAAACATGTTCTAAGCAAACGCATAAAGTGAGTATTGTAGTCCACTTCCTGTTTCTCATAGTGCTACTAGACAATCCATGGAATATGGTACATGGTGACAAAGTAGAAGTCTGGGAAAAGCACTATCTGTTCTTTATTGTAAAATTATTCTTAAAACATGCAAAATCCTTCAAAGGATTTCTAGATTTTTTCTGCGAAGAATCTTTAAGTAGACCTTTCCAAAATACCAATTGTGAAACCAATTTGAAAATTTTCTTTGCTTAGTTTTAAAAAGAATCATCCGGAAGTGTTGGTGATCTCTGTTGTAGATTTGAAAGACTTCATCCCAAGCTTTAATGTAATCCTAGTATGTGAACAACATATCCTTACACTTGCCTTGAGTTAAAATTCTTCTTCTTCCTGGAGGAATTCCTCATTCCTCAAATATCCATACTTTCAAAATTTTCAATGTAGAAATTCCAACTTCTGAGATATACATTTCTGAAGAAGATTCTTCATCACCAGTTTTCGTTTATGGTGACCTTTGTTCTTCTTGGTTTATGTTCTATTTCAGCAGAACCTATTTTTTATAAGATTGGTTCAAAAAATCATGGAATCTTGAGCTGCTAAAATTACCATTGAGAATTATGGTGGTTTGGCCAATATTTTTTTGCCAGTTTTATAACTCAAAGATATTTTATATCTTTATCTTCTAAGGGAATGAGACCTTTCCTATCAATTTGTTGATATACCATGGTATAAGCATACCATGTATGAAAATTTCTTGATGCTTTTGGGCTTTGATGGGTTATTCTTTTGATAGTTTTCTTAGGAATTACTTTGGTAATTCCTATAATTTCTTCTTTCTTAAAAAGACAATGGTCTATTCTCATCACCATTCCAAAATGTTTTTTCTTGGAGGATCCTTCCTTAATTTTTTTTTAATAGATTATTGGGAGAATTCTCATTTTTGTTTTTATTTTTTTAGGAATTTCTAGATGCACATGATGCTAAGTTAGAATAGCTCTAGTTATTTTTGCATTTGTCTTTGGGCTTTCTCTTTCCAATAAGTTGGTGTATGGCACCATGTCCATTTCCATTATATCTTTTTTTATTTCTTGACAGAAAATATTTTTGTTTTTTTTGGTTCAAGTTTTTGGTCATCTTAACTCCTATGCAAAAATTCTCTAATCAAGAAATTAGGTAAAGTGTTTCTTTTACCTGCAATATACCCAATATCAAAATTAAAAACAGATAAGATAGATTGCCATTAAGCAAAAATTTGTTTAGTTGCCAAATTTTAACATCCTTAAACATGACATGTTGGCTGCCTTGCAATCAACTCCAATTACAAATTTCTTGTTAAAGAGATCTTTCTCAAATTTGTAACACAAACAATAATTGCTAAAATTTCTTTCTTAATGGTGGCATAATTTTCCTAAGCTTGATTCCAAACTCCTGAGGTAAATCTAACCAATTATTCTTTTTCATCAATTTTCTATTTTAATATTCATCCAAAGCCAATATCACTAGCTTTTGTCTCAACTATCTTAAAGGCTTCTAGATTAGAAATATTAACACAAGATATTTTTTTTTCTTTTAACCAACTGAACAACTCTTGTCTGCTCTTCAGTCTATTCTGGATAATTCTCTTTCAATCTTTCAAACAAAGGTTTATAGACCTTGGCAAGATTTTCATAAAAATCTGCAACATAATTTAGACTTCTTAAAAATCTTTGTAATTGTTTCTTATCTCTAATCTCGTCAAGAACTTTATCAGTAAAACTTATTGATTTTTTATGGTTCTTTTGAGAATCATATGAAAAAATCTAATTTTTGTCTGGAACAACTCAATCTTTTTTGTTGATACCACATTTCCTTATTCTTCTACTATTTTTACAAATTTGTTCAAGTGTTTCATGTGTTGATCAATTGATTGAGTGAACATAAGAACATCGCCAATGTAAACAATAGTAAAAGAATTATAGAGATTAAAAATTTCATTCATAATTCTTTGAAATTCTAACAGAGCATTCTTCAACTGAAAAGGTATAACATTCCATTTATAATGATCAAAGGGAACCTGAAAACTTGTTCTGTGTTTGTCTTCTTTTGCAATTTGAATTTGCAAATATCCTAACTTCATATCAAATTTAGAAACAACAATAACATCATCCTTAAAATTTACATGTTCAGTCCCTAAATTTTCTTAAAAAATTTACAAATTGGTCATTAAAAAACACGCTATTAGTCCTTAAGTTTTTTTTAAATGTCTAAGGATATTACTAAAGTTTTAAAAATTACATTTTAGTCATTGTTAGAAAAAAGACATTTCTCAAGCCAAACAGACGATTCATTAAGAAATAAAAGCATTTCTGCACAACTAAATGACAATTTACAAATTACATATTAGCTGACAAAATTTACATACCAAACGGGATAATTTACACACCAAGGGGATGGTTTTACATACTAGAGGTTTTCTTGACATTTCAAAATTATAGATATATAAAGAAATAGTTGGTATTTAACTTGAGGCCTTTAGTATGCAAAATGATGCTACTGAAATGATAATAGATATATATACTAAATGACCTTATTTACATACCAAAAGAGGCAACTTTACATACCAAAGGTCTCCCTAACATTACAAAATCACCGGTATATAAAGGAACAGCTAGTATGTAACCTGAGGCTTCTTGTATATCAAATGATGATTTTGGAATGAAAACTGACATATAACAAGGGACATTTTTTACATACCAAAAAAGGTAGTTTTATATACTAGAAGTGTCCTTAACATTTCAAAATCATCAATATGTAAAGGAAAAGCTAGTATGTAACATAAGATCTCTAGTATATAAAATGACTGTATTGGAATGAAAATGGGCACAAGCAATTAGACGTTATTTATATACCGAGAGTGATATTTTTACATACCGAATGTTTCCTTGACATTTCAAAATCACTAGAATGAAAAAAAAAATAACTAGCATATAACCTAGGTGTATTAGTATGTAAAATAAGGCTTTTGGAATAAGAGTTTAAAAAATTCATACTTAACCTTAAAATTTTAAAAATTTACAAAAATATCCCTAAAATTTACATGTTTAGTCTCTAAACTTTTCAAAAAATTAACAAAGTGGTCATTAGAAAATTACACAATTAGTCCCTAACGTTTGATAAAATGTGTAAAGGTATGACTAAAGTTTCAAAAATGGCATTTTAGTCACTATTAGATAAAAGACATTTTTCTCAAGCCAAACAGACTATTCATTAACAAATAAAACCATTTATACACTGCCAAATGACAATTTTACAAATGATATACTAGCTGACCTTAGTTACATACTGAGCGGGATGATTTACATATCGATGAAGTTGTTTTACATACTGGAAGTTTCCTTGGCATTTCAAAATCATCAATATGTAAAGAAATAGTTAGTCTTTAATCTAACGCCTTTGATATGCAAAATGATGTTACTGAAATGAAAATAGGCATATACCAAGTGACCTTATTTACATACCAAAATAGGCAACTTTATATACTAGAAGTTTCCATGACATTTAAAATCTCTAATATATAAAGAAATAGTTGGTATGTAACCTGCACCCTTCAATATTTAAAATGAGGGTACAAGAATGAAAATTGGCACATTTCAAGCTGGCCCAAGGGACTTTATTTACATACCAAAATGAATAATTTTATATACTAGAGATATCTTTGACATTTCAAAATCATTTGATATGTAAATAAATAGTTAATATGTAACTTAAGTATATCGGTATGTTAAATGACGCTCCCAGAATGAAATTTTTTTTTAAAAAATTACATATTAGTCCTTAAACTTTTAAAATTTACAAAATTATCCCTATAATTTACATGTTTGGTGCCTAAACTTTTAAAATTCTTTCAAAATGGTCCTTACAAAACTACACAATTAGTCCTTACGCTTTTTTAAACACATGAAATATCATTAAAGTTTCAAAAAAGACATTTAGTCACTATTCGATAAAAAGCATTTTCTTAAGCTAATAATTTTTTTTTTTAAGAAACAAAACCATTTTTGTACCACTAAATCACAATTTTATAAATGACATACCAGCTGACCTTATTTACATACTGAGCGGGATGATTTGACTGGTTTTATCCCAACCCTTTTCATTTCTCCCACTTGTTCTTTATCCATTTCAGTTATATGTTTGTGGCAATGCATAAGATGGACTTTTTGTTTCGAAGCATGTGTCTGATTATACTCGTCTTGACAATTAGTCACCACATACTTCTTTAATGTGTGATCATAATTAACTCTAGAAGAAGCATGACACCCATATTTAGTTTCTTTTCAAGGCTTTCTTTTCCTTCCTTTTTTCTCAACCTTATGCTTGCTTCACCAGCCATTTTTGCAATACAACCATTTGCTTAGGAATGTAATTCCATTTACATAAACCTTTATATCATTTTTCCTAATTCCAAATTCCATTAAATTCATCTATTTCAAATAAAGATTGTCAATTATGTCAATGCTATCAAATTCAAATCCCATTAGTCTTCCATCTTCTATTTTTTATGAGGCTTACCAATTTTATCTACGATAATTTTCTAATCAAAATGGTCATTTTTCACCACATTTTGCTCACTTGTTGTTTCAGCCTCTATTGCCATTAACACACCTAAATTAATAGAAACTTCATGTTACTACAAAGTCACAAAAATTATGAGTTCTGCCTTACTAAGGAACACATTTTTATTTTTGACTACTAATTCTTGATAAAATTCTACTACATATATTTTATGATTCAAATTTTGTAACCTCGAAATGACATTTATGTGCACAACAATGACAACTTTCACTATCAATAAAATATTTCCACGTTCAAGAATAATGGTATCATTCGCTAAATTTAGACCTTATAATGACATTTCTGTGCACAATAATAGCCGTTATCTACTATGAATATGATATTTTCATATTCAATAATAATGATATTTATTCTTTATTGGAATCTATAAATTCTAAATTTTAAAATTTTCTTACTACTTTACATGCTTCATTTCTTTTTTCATTATTACATTTTTTTCAACATATTATATGTTACTTTCCCTTTTCAATTCATATTCTTTCATTTCTTACTCAAACCAAATGATGTCATATGTTTGTCTCTTTGTGTGTTGCAATGGTTCTAATTTTCATACATTTAGAATACAATTACATTTTGTACGCATTATGAACTATATATATTGCTTAATATTCTAACTAAAGTAGTCATATGGTGGCCTATACATGCTACTCCTACATTCAAACACAATGCATATGGATTCTACCTACTATGAAACATTAATATTCTTTCACTACTTTATTGTTTTATAATTCTTATGTGTTACACTAAGACAATTCATACTTTTGTTGTATTTTCATGCAAATTGATTCTCACTTCATCCAACCTCTTTAAATCATTCAATACCTCACTAAAAAAAAAAAGGAAAGAGAGATTTTTAAGTGAGAGAGCAAGGAAATGTTGTCGGTGTTGCAAAGAAGAGCTTAGGGTTTTTGGTTTTGCTTCAAAGGAGCTAGGTTTTGGGCTATTTCTTTAGGTGAGATGTTGGGCTTTATTAGATTTAGATTTCTTCATCTTTAAACATCAACCTTATACCAAAAGAAAAAACCATGGTTGTTGAGGTTAAGAGTGGTTAAAGGAAAAAGAACTATGAAGCTTTAGAGGAAGAGGTTTTTGGTTTGGCTTTCTTTCTTAAGGGACCCCAAAGAAAAGGCACAAACTGAGGTTATGTGCGGCTAGTCTGCTACTTACAAGGAGAAAAATATTTTTGAGGAAGGTGTTCTTGCCCTTTTGTCTTTTATGAAAATAGGGTATGTATTTCATGATTTACACATAGATTAATAAAAATAAAAGTTACTTTGAGCAATACTCTTCTCTCTTGTTCTTTCTTAACTCCTTGGTGCACTTGTGCATAAGTTCTTCTCTTCTTTTCAAATTTCTTCTAACTTCACTTCTTCAATTTTTTCTCACGTTTGATTATGTTTCTAACTTCTTTTCTTTCCCCTTTACTCAATTTCTTATTCTTGGACCAAGTTGATGGAGCATCAACTTTGGTACTTTTTGGAAGTAGGATTCATGGGCAACAAACAACCCATTAAGTGGTATCAAAGTCATAGTTCCACAAGTAGTACCTACCTACCTTATCATTTATTTTATTTAGCTTTATTTCATTTTATTTTTATGTTATTTCATCCATCCTAATTCCTTTTGTCCTTGTCTTTTTTAAATTTCTTTCTAAGTGTGTCCAAAGTGCCTTTATACGAGCCCTCATTTGTTCTTTTTCGTTCAAGTCATCCAAGCATCATTTTCATTTATTATTCTTTTTGTTTTGCATCTAAAATATCCATAAAATACCAAAAATAATTCATTCTTATTCTGTTTAGTTTACATCCTTGTTTATCAAGTTACTTTCTTTCAATACAAGTTACATTCTCTCACTTGTTGCAAGTTTTGATTCCATCATTTTCTCTTGCAGTAAAAGGTGGATCAACATTTTGGAAAGCCCGGTCTAGTAAGAAAATCAATAAAATCAATCAAGCAAAGGCTACAAAATAATTTGAAAGAATGGAAAAGCCTCAGTTTTTAACAAAACCTTAGTTGCCTGGAACCCTAATCTTTGAAAACCTTAATTTTTTGTCTATTGTTCTTTCAATCTTTCTTTGGAAGAGAATCCTATTCTTGCCCTATCCTATCTTTTCAAAGTGTTTTCTAATCTGTTTTATTTCTTTTAAGAAGGATTTTGAAAGTTTTTAAAGGATTTAAAGTACTTGTGTGCTCTGAGTGAGTTGCTTTAGAACTTGAGAGTTTTGATTGTTTAAGCAACTTTCCACTAACAAATTTGAGAGAAAAAATAGTGTTTGCGATGATCTTTGCTTTCAAATTCAATGTCTAATAAAGTTAGCTGAGATATAAAGGAAGAGATGGAGGCTTCACATATGCAAGCCATACTTGACCTAAGATCCAAATTTCAAACCATGATGGAAATGATGGAGAGAATGGAGAAGTCGTAAAGGAAACTTGAGCAAAGTGCTTCTAAAGAACCACAAAAAGGCATCCTAGGCCACCTACCTAATGTGCCATTAAGGAAATATCCATCTACAAGCCATGAAGTCACCAACTATGAGGAGGATGACCTTCAAAGTATGCCACCACCACCACCTAGGAGACCCATGAAGGTCTAACTAATGAAGGATCCAAACCTCAATGAATCAAATTGCAAATTCCACCATTCAAGGGGAGGAATAACCCAAAGGCATTTCTTAATTGGGTTTCCAAAGTGGAGATGATCTTTGATTGTTATGCTTAACTCGAGGATAAAAAGGTAAAGATTACCACTTTAGAGTTTACTGACTACACTCTTGCTTGGTGTACTCATATCGTGAACTCTAGACAAAAAAACCATGAAGAACCCATGCAAATGTGGCAAGAGTGAGGGGGAGGTTTGTCCTAAGCTACTATAAAAAAGAGCTACACCAAAGGCTTCAAAGGCTCACCCAAAGGACTAAGTATGTAGAGGACTATTTCAAGGAATTAGAGGTGATCATGTTGGGAGCCAATCTAGATGAGGATCAAGATGCAACAATGACAAGATTCTTGTATGGCCTTAACTCAGACATTACCACTTTAGTAGAGTTGCACCCTTGTGTGGAGCTTGAAGATGTGTTTCAGGCAGCCATTTGGGTGGAAAGAGAACTCAAGAGGAAAGGGGCTACAAGGTTTTCTGCAAAAGCAAACCATAATCTGAAGCCATCTTAGAGCCATGACGGGAAGAAGAAGGAGCCAATTAAGGGGACTTTAAGCCTAAGTATGAGACACCCTTCAAAGGCTAATGCCAAAGGCCTTCATAAGATAGTTTTAATTCTAAGTTAGATTTAGGAATTGTGACCAATTTTGTTTTAAGTGCCAAGGTAGGGAACATCTAGCAAAAGATTGTATGAATCAAAGAACCATGGTGCTCAATGATATGAGAGAGATAGTCACAGATGAAAGTGATGGAGAAGAGAATGAAGAGCCAATCATGGATGATGCACCCAAGATAGACTTTGTGGATGAAGGAGTTACACTTGCGGCAAGGAGAACCTTGACTACGTACATTAAGAAGGACAATGATCAAAGGGAGAGCATCTTCCATACTCGGTGTTGTATTGGAGGAAAGATATGTAGCATGATTATAGATAGAGAAAGTTGTACTAATGTTGTTAGTACCACTTTGGTTAAGAAGTTGCAGTTAATTACCACAAGACACTCGAGATATTACAAGCTTTAATGGCTAAACAATGAGTATGAAGTGAAGGTGACCAAGCAAGTCAAGGTAGCTTTCAAGGTTGAGAGATTTGAAGATGAAGTGCTTTGTGGTGTTGTCCCTATAGAGTAAGTCACATTCTTTTAGGAAGGTCATGGCAATATGACAGAAGAATCACTCATGATGGATTCAAGAACAGATACCTTTTCCAATTCAAAGACAAAACCATCACATTGGCGCCATTACCACCACAACAAGTCATGGAGGAAAAAATCAATGATAGGAAAAAAACAGATGAGGGCTTGAGTAAAAAGGAAAAAGTTGATAGATTAAAAGAGAGATGTTAGGTGAGTGACCATGAGGGGAAGAAGAGTGTTGAGAGTTCTTGAGATAAAAATAGATAGAAGAAAATAGAGCTTGATAATAAAAATGAGTGATGTGAGGAAAACCCTTCAAGCACAAAAGCTAGTGCTTTTTTTACTTTACAAAGAAACTTTCTTTTATCTAGTGACCTTACTAACAAACTTTCTAGTGTTATTGTTTCTTTGTTGAAGGACTTTGAGGATGTGTTTCTCAGGGAGCCAAGAAGGTTACCACTAATAAGGGGCATTGAACATCAAATAGACCTAATTCCTAGTGCTTCTATTCCATACAAGCCAGCTTATAGAAGCAACCTAAAGGAGACCAATGAGATGCAAAGGCAAGTTAAAGACTTACTTTTCAAAGGTTATGTGAGGGAGAGCTTGAGTCCTTATGTTGTGCCTATGATACTAGTGCTAAAGAAAGATGGTACATGGAGGATGTGTATGGATTGTAGGCCCGTCAACAAGATGACTATAAAGTATAGACATCTTATTCCTAGATTAGATAACATGATAGATCAATTACATGATCCCATAATATTTTCTAAGGTTGATCTTAAAAGTGGTTATCATCAAATTAGGATAAAATAGGGGGATGAATGGAAGACTGCCTTTATATAAGTGGTCAGTCATATCATTTGGTTTATCTAATGCTCCTAGTACCTTTATGAGGCTCACGAATCATGTTTTAAGAGAGTTCATTGGGAAATTTATGGTTGTTTACTTTAATGATATCTTAGTGTATAGTAAAAGTTTGCATGAATATGTTATGCATCTAAGCCATGTGTTTGAGACTTTAAAAGCACAAAAACTGTTTGCCAATATTAATAAATATTCTTTTTGTACCAACCGCGCTATCTTTCTTGGTTTTATCAAGAAAAGGTAAGGCCTATTCAAGAATGGCTAACCCTATTGTCTGTTTAAAAGGTAAGATCTTTTCATAGACTTGCTAAATTTTATAGGAGGTTTGTAAAAGATTTCTCAAGCACTGTTGCACCTTTAAATGAATTGATAAAGAAGAATATAGGTTTTAAATGGGAGAGAGCACAAGAAGATGTATTTAGAACACTTAAGCACAAGTTGAGTAATGCACATATCTTAGCTTTACCAGATTTTTATAAGAATTTTGAGATTGAATGTGATGCATGTGGACATGGTATTAGAGTTATTTTGATGCAGGAAGGAAGGCTCATGACTTACTTTAGTGAAAAGCCAAGTGGAGCTACCTTAAACTACCTCATATATGATAAAAAGTTGTATGCCTTAGTAAGAGCTCTTGAAACTTGGCAACATTACTTATGGCCAAAGGAATTCTTTATCCACATGGACCACCAATCCTTGAAGTATTTAAAGAGCTAATAGAGGTTGAATAGAATGCATGCAAGGTGGGTAGAATTCATAAAGACCTTTCCATACTGCATCAAGTATAAGCAAAGTAAGGAAAACATTATGGTTGATGCATATGAAGAAGGTATGTTCTCCTTTCTTCTTTATATGCTCAATTTTTAGGTCTTGAATACTTGAAGGACTTATATGAGAATGATTCTGACTTTGGTGATCTATATGTTAATGTGCGCATTCAGGTTTTGACAAGTACTTTAGAGATGATGATTTTCTTTTCAAGCAAGATAAGTTGTGCATACCTAAGCATTCTTTAATATCTTTGCTAGTTTAGGAAACCCATAGAGGAGGTTTAATGGGACACTTTAAAAAACCTTAAGTATGCTAAAAGAGAAGTTTAATTGGCCAAAGATGCAATCAGATGTTGAAAGACTATGTGCTAGTTGTCTCGAGTGTAAAAAGGCTAAGTCAAAACTAAACCTTTATGGACTTTATACTTCATTACCTATTTCCACTCATCCTTGGATTGATATTTTTATGGATTTCATTATATCACTTCTTCAAACAAAGAATAGGAAGGACTCAATCTTTATGATTGTGTATAGATTCTCAAAGATGGCATACTTTATTCCACATCACAAAATGGATGACGTCGTGCATATTACTAATGTCTTTTCCCAAGAAATTGTAAGATTGCATACATTTCCAAGAACCATTATAAGTGGCTGAGATGTGAAATTCCTTGGTCACTTTTAGAGAGTTTTGTGGAGCAAGTTAGGTGTTAAACTTATGTTCTTTACAACTTGTGATCCACAAACTGATAGCCAAACTGAGCTAACAAATAGAAATTTAATTACTCTTTGAAATCCATTGTTCAAAAGAACTTGAAAACTTAGGAAGAAGCTTTGCCTCATGTTGAATTTGCTTGTAATAAGGTAGTGCACAAAACCACCTGGTATTCACCATGTGAAATTGTTTATGGTTTTAATCCACTAACCGCTATGGATTTGGTGTCTTTCCCTTTAAGCCAAATTTCTAGTGTAGATGGTACTAAGAAGGCTAAGATGGTTAGGGCATTGCATGATAAAGTGAGACTGCAAAATGAAAAGAAGACTCAAAATACACAACCCAAGCACACAAAAGAAAAAAGAAAATGACCTTTGAGCCCAGAGATTGGGTTTGGGTTCATATGAGGAAAGAGAGGTTTTCTAACCAAAGGAAGTCTAAGTTTCAATCTCAAGGAGATGGACTTTTCTAAGCGCTAGAAAAAATCAATGACAATGGCAACAAAGTAGACTTAAGAGGTGAGCACAATAAGAGTATAACTTTCAATGTTTCTAACATATCTTTGTCTGATGTATGTAATGATTTGAGGACAAATCTTTTTTAGGAAGGGGGACATGGTGGATGACCATCAAGCTTAGAGACTTCCAAGACATTCAAGGACCCATTGAAGTTAAGCACATGACCTATCACAAGGAAGAAGGCCAAAGAAACATAAGAGGCACTCTAACCACTCATCCTAGTGCACTTGGAACTTATCTTGGAGCCTCATCATGTCATTTCATAAAGTGGCCAAGTTCTATAATACATTATTATGAAGAGTCAAGTGGAAGGAATCCTAGAAAGCTGGCTGGCATAGGAGGCACAAGTATGAACCCTAAATAACACATAATAGCGTGCCTGAGAGCACCATTAAGGGTTTTTGGGGCCAGTTTGTTTCTAGGCTTTATTTTTATTATTTTTTTACTTAGGATGATTATTTAGCTTACTTTTAGGACTGGGAATTAGGTTGTGGCACATGAAAAATATGCTACATGAATTCCTTGAGTTTTTGTGTTAAAAGCGTGTTTTTCAAAACCTAGTTTGACTGGGATTATTTCTTTTGCTAGGTTTAAGGTTCCTAGTCCATTTAAAATTTGTATGGTTGGTTACTCTAGCTTAGAATAATATAAATAGGCTATGTATTTCATGTTTTACACACAGATTAATAAGAATACAAATTGCTTTGAGCAATATTCTTCTCTCTTGTTCTTTTTCAACTCCTTGGTGCACTTGTGCACAAGTTCTTCTTTTCTTTTCAAATTTCTTCTAAATTATCTTCTTTAATTCTTTCTCTCACCTTTGATTTTGTTTCTAACTTCCTTTCTTTCTCCCTCGATCAATTTTTTATTCTTGGACCAAGTTGGCGAAACATCAATTCAGGTACTCTTTGGAACTAAGGATCCATGGGCAACAAACAACCCGTCACTATAATTCTTTAGTGTGACTACTGGTGGGAGGAGGGGCGAACAATTTTAAAACATCTGAAAGTTTTGCAAACCACTTCATGATGCTTGTTTTAGACCGTAAAGTGATGTCCTCAATTGAAAAACTCACTTATCTTTTTCCTTTAGATACCCAGGTGGTGGTTGCATATAAATCCCCTTATGTAAATCTCATGCAGAAAGGCATTGTGGATGCCAAGCTGATGAAATTCCTTACTTTTCATGGTTGCAATGGCTAGCAAGCATAAAAAGGTTGTCAACTTAGCCAATGGTGTGAAGGCCTTAATATTATCAAATGTTTCAATATGTGTGAAGCCCTTTGCCACCAACCTTACTTTGTATCTCTATTTGTCATGAACATAATGTTCACAAGAGAGAGATCTAAAACCTTTCTAACTTAATTTTAAGGGCACAGTCATCAGGTGTAGTGTAGCAAATAGGGGTCGTTCCCATGAGGATATTGACTTGGTTGTTTGAAGAGAAGTTTGACCTATGCTAGTCCTATGTATAACTAAACTACTTAAATTTAGGCTTACTTAATAAAGAAACAACTCAATAAATGAAAATAAGAATTATAAAAGATGGAATTTTAAAGCACTAACTTGCTCAATCTATTGTGAGATTTTACTTACTTGGAAAGATAAAACCTTCTTTCTACTAGCCTAGGAAGGTTTATTTCTAACTCAAGATTAGGCAAAATGTGGTTTAAGTCATAAACCCTAAAATTGACCTAATAAAATAGGAGTTAATCTCTTACCTCTTACAATCCAATATGGTTACCCCCATTTTCTACTTTACAGATTTTTTCAAGCATTAAGTGAGATTATGGCATGTCCAAGGGTAATCGATGATTGCATATGGCATCTGAGCTTAAAAACAACCAAACAAGCATCAAGCATCATGGATGAACATCATTCATCACATTATGCTAGAAAAATAAATACTTTGCAATCGAAAAAGATAATCATAAAACTACTTCTTAATCATTTAGCAATAATAAACATGTTTCAACCCATAAAATACATAACAACTATTCTAGAGTAGAAAAACTCTAATTTGTAGAGGACAACATTTTTTAACCTTGATCTCCAAGCCTTCAATTAGCTTGTACTTGAGCCTCTTTAGCTATCTCCTCAAGAACAAGGCAAATAATGCTTAACTAAGATGTAAGAGATAAAACAATGAATAGAAGAGCACCTAAATCTAAATAAGAGTTAAGTCTATGTGAGATGTGAGATGTATGGTCTATGTTGTAAAACTAGGAGAGGATGTGGTATATATAGAACAATGGTATAGGGTCCAATTTTTGGATAAGATCAAAGGGTTTATTGTAATGAAAGTGTAAGATTTAAAATAAAGTATAAGGGATTATTTGTTGTTGCCTAAGATGGTGCTGCTGTTCCACACATCACCAGTATACAGTTAAGTGCTTGAACATGTAGTAAAGACAGTGAGACCAGGTCATATCCATAGGGATTATGAGGTAAAGAAAACTAAGCTAGCTAAGATATGTGAAATAAGACTAAAGGAAGTTGAGTGCTTGAATTAAACATAAGTGAAGAATGATTAACATACTTAACTACTTGGAACTATTGAACTACTTCCAATTGATTTCTAATGAAAACTAACACTATCTACTACTTGTGACAATTAACCAAATAACAATTAACAAATCTTGATTTGTTCTTTCAAGCAGATGCAGTGTCGTCTAAAGTAGCTTTAATCTTTTGGTCAGGGAGGTTAAAAGAACAAACGCGACAGTGGTGGATGGAATTTATAGATGATTAATGTTTTGCAGAATAATTTTACTCACTTATCTGATTACCTCCACCTGTTTTCTTTTTAGCTTCAAGGTATGCAATAAAAGCCAAGAAACCTACCCAATTGTGAATTAGTTGTCGTTTAAATGTGTCATTAATGGAGAATCGTCATACATGCATTTGGTGCTCAAAACATCGGATGGAAAAGAGAGAAAAATTGCCCAACTTTTAAATAAAGAAATAAACAAGCCGTGCCCGAATTAGCAGAAGATCTATAGGCTTCACACGGCTTCCCTTCCAATTCCATTGCTATAAATAAAAAAAGCCTAAAATAAGATGCTTCAAAAGTCTGTAAGGGAACAGAAGAAAAGATAGTGGATGTGAGACAATCCAATAACACTATCCCAGCAAGTTTGCGAATGGAGAGGATAAGTGGCATTGTTGGAGAAATATTGATGCTGAAACACCATGAACTACAAGAACGTAAACCCGAGATGTGTAAACACTATCCATAAGAATTATAGTTTACGACTCTCTAAAATGTGTAGGAGATCAGGTCTGTGAAAATTCCCCAAGATATAACTAGTCTTCCAAATTGCATGCACTCGTAACCGGGACACTTGAGGAATTAGCAGAAAAAGCTGAACCAGCAATGACTAAGAACAAAAGTGTTTTGAGGGAAAAGAGAAAGCTCAAGTTGTGTACAAGAAACTAGTGAAATGAGTGCATGTATTTATAGGAAGTGAAGAGGGAGAGACACCCTTTATAAGCAACGTGGGATAAACAATGTATACTAAGTGAATGGAGAGACATGCTTTTTCGAAGCAATGTGAGATAAAGAAACATTCTTAAGGTTTTACCTAATGTGGGATAATTATGCCTTTTGAAATACACTTTATATACAACAATCCTCCACATATTTCAAAAGGCAATACTTCAAGGTTTCTTGCTGGTTTCAAACTCAAGAATACAACATATCGTGGCTAGTGTCTATTAGGCTATGAACCAGTCCTAAAGCCAATGAAGCTTAACTTACAGAGTACTTAGTGAAACTTATAGCTTCTATGAACAAAATACCTTTTTGTAAATTAAGTGATTTATTATTGACATTGCATCCCCACAATTTCTACTGTTCATCGCAGTATTGCGCTTATCGGCCATATGTGTGTCCTGGTTTTCATGAGTACTTTAGAGATTCCACCACAAGTCTTATAGGAGCGTCTTCACTTTTACACATTCCATCAAGTGTATACTGCATAAATATACTACCTATTATGGCTTATGTGAATCATTAAGAGCTTTTGTTCATCCTCAAATAAATGCAGTTTTGCATTATCTACATCATACGAGGGACTTTAAGAAAAGATTTTGATAATGCTTCTAGGTCTAACAGTGACTTGTTATTACTCATATGAACCTAATTCATAGAATCTCTAATTGTATAGGTTGGGTTACAATCACTATTGACTCAAGTTGGCAACAATCCCATTCCCCTCGATGTTTTATATATCATTTTCCTTCCCAGAGGTTTAATCAGAGGATCGGCCAAATTTACTTCTGACTTCACATAATCGATCAATATAACACCATCATTAAATAGCTGCTTTACAACAACCTGTCTTAACTGAATGTGTCTATTTTTTCCATTACAAGTTTTATTTTTTACAATTACTATTGCAGCTTGGCAATCATAGTGCATAGACACGGAAGGCATTGGTTTTATGCCAAAAGTTTTTCAACCACTCAGCTTCACTTTCAGCCATTTCTAAGGCTATAAATTTTGACTCCATAGTAGATCTAGCAATGATAGTTTGCTTGGAAGATCTCCAAGACACAGCACCACTACCAAGAGTGAAAATGTATCCACTAGTGGATTTGGTTTCATCATAGTCAGAAATCCAATCAGCATCACCATACCCTTCTAGTACAGTGGGAAATCCATTACACATGATACCATATTTCATGGTACCTTTTAAATATTTCATAATTCATACTAGTGCATTCCAATGTTCTTCATTCGGATTTTGAGTATATCTACTCAATCTACACACAGCATAAGCTATATCAGGTTGAGTGAAGTTCATTAAGTGCATTATACTCCCAATAATTTGTGCATACTCTTTGTTGAGCAACACTTTCTTCCTTATTTTTTGTAATTGTGTGTTTGCATTATAAATAGTGCTCATAGGTGTCACATCAAAATAGTTGAACTCCTTTAAAATTTTTTCAACATAGTGCTATTGTGATAACATTAAATCACTTTATTTCCTTATGATTTTAACACCCAAAATCACACTAGCTTCCCCCAGATCTTTCATGTCAAACTATGAAGATATGAAGGTTTTGGTGTATTCAACTATTTCAAGAGTAGTTCAAAAAATGAGAATCATCCACAAAAAGGCTGATTCTTACACATTCACCACCTTCAAGTTTTGTGTAAACACATTTATCAACTCTAGTAGTTGAAAATTTGTTACTTAACAAAACTTGATCAAATTTCTCATGTCACTGTTTAGGCGCTTGCTTTAATCCATGTAAGGCTTTTTGCAATTTACGCACTTTTGTTTCTTATCCAGAAACAATATAATCTTTTGGTTGAACCATATATATTTCTTCTTGTAGATCCCTATTTAAGAGAGCAGTTTTAACATCTATTTGATGTAAGAAAAATTTATGTACAGAAGCCATGGTAAATAAAAACTCTTATTTAAGAAATTCTAGATACTGATGGAAAATGGGTCAAAGTAATCTATATTATTTTTTCTCTTTTTTTTTTAGTAAAATTTTTTGTTACAAATCTTGCTTTGAAGTTTTCAAGAGAACCATCATGTTTAAATTTTCTTTAAAAATCCATTTGAAAAATGGGTTTAGCACTAGAGGGTAAATCTAGTAAATCAAAAGTATAATTTTATAAAATTGAGTAACAGACCTTTTTGAAGAATTTGAAAAATGGGTTTAGACCTTTTTGAAAAATGGGTTTAGCACTAGAGGGTAAATCTCATTTTGAATAACATTTTTTTCCCCAGAAAACAGACCTTTTTGAAGAATTTGCTTGTGCAAAAAATTGGGGATCTTCTACAAGATAGATGTCAAAGGAATTCTTTTTCCTTTACCTTTTACTCTTTTTTTTTCTTTTGATGTTCAAAGACATCTCTAATAATGGAGCACAAGAAATTTCTTCTTTTCATAAAGGAAAGATATGCTTGAAAAACTCAGCATTCTCAGTTTCAATTTTGGTGTTGTAGTCCAACACATCACTTTTCAATACCAAAGATCTATATACAACACTATGCTCTGCATATCCAACAAACATGCAATCGGATGTCTCTGATCCTATTTTATGATTTTTTGTTTCAGGAAGCATAACCTTTGCAGGACATCCTCAAACATTCAAAAACTTTAACTTTGGAGGATAATCATTTCATATTTCATATGGAGTTGTACTAATCCTTTTGTAAGATGTCGAGGAATAGCTTGGCTAGTGTCGGTGATGACAACATCAGCATAATGACATCATTTTTTTTTTGCAACAATAGCAGCTCTCATGTAGAACTTGGTGTCAGCAGCAGCTTCATCATAAAGTAGCAGCAGCCTCAGTATCAACAGGTTCATGGCACCTCGGATCCATACTATAATCCTTAAGATTGTTGGAAAAATATTGATGCTGAAACACCATGAACCACAAGGATGTAAACCTGAGGAGTGTAAACATTATCCTTAAGGATTATAGTTCATAACTCTCCAAAATGTGTAAAAGCTCAGGTCTGTGAAAATTTCCCAATGGTACTCATAACTGGGATACTCAAGGAATCAGCAGAAAAACCAGCAATGACTAAGAGCAAAAGTGTTTTGAGGGAAAAGAGAAAGCTCAAGTTGTGTACAAAAAACTAATGAAATGAGTACATGTATTTATAGGAAGTGAAGAGAGGGTGACACACTTTGTAAGCAATGTGGGATAAACAATGTATACTAAGTGAATGGAGAGACATGATTTTTCTAAGCAATGTGGAATAAAGAAACATTCTCAAGGTTTTGTCCAATGTGGGATAATTATGCCTTTTAAAATACATTTTATATACAAAAGGCATTACATACTAGAATTGTTTGTGGCAGCAGCAAACGCCTTGTAAGGGATATGAGCAACCATCTTACTTTTTAAGTTTCATACGTACATACATGCATAGAGCAAGACCACCTTCCATTTCCATAAACAGCAATAATCCACGGCTTCGATAGTTATAATATTTATCCATACAAAATTAGATCGTAATGATTGTAATAAACTTATATTCACACCTCCAAACCGTGATCATTTAATGCCATATCAACCGTGAATCTATCACTACAATCATTAGACATGCTCACAAACCTTAACTATCCAATATCAACCATGAAGTTTACCCTCAATCATTAGATAAATCCTTGAATTAGGGGCAAACATTAGGTATATTGGTAATTATTTAATGCAACATGCGCCATATTTCAACCATGCCGAAACCCTACATCTCTCCAACTGTCAAACAACATTATTCAAGCAATCCGGGCGACATCACTCGATGAGATTAAACAGCATCACGCACAATGTATTCCACTGACAATTTGATAGTTCTCGGGTTATCAGAATTTGTTAATTGGCAAAAATAACTGAAAAACCACTCATTTTTTCTATGGTAACACGAATCGGCCATTCATGTTTTGTTTAGGCCAAATAAACCATTTATCTTTTAAAAATATCCCAAACAGGCCACTTGTCATTATGATTGTGTCTTTGTTTCGGCTGTTTTGTTTTGTGTCTCTAATGGCGAGTTTGGTTGTTTTGCAGGCTGTTTGTTGTGGCTGTTCTTTTCCTTGTTGTCCTGTACGTTCTTCCTTTGGTTGTCTTCTTGTACTTTTTGTTTCTATGTTAAATAAAGATTTTCTTGTTTCGAAAAGGATTACATTAACTGACACAGTTGGCACCGACAAACAATGAATCGTAACAACCATTTTATGCCTCGTTGCTACTATAGGATATTTATGTATTGTGGTTGTTCCCAGAAGCAAAGGTTCATCTTACTCACGATTTGGCTTCATCTCTCTTTCCTTGAGTAAATTGTATAAATTGCCTCTAACATTTAATTATTATGTCACTTTAGTCTTTGATATATTAAATATTATATTTTGGTCCTAAAGCTATTAAAATTGTTTCATTTGGTTCCTCACCAAATGAAATTCATTAACTTAGGATAAATGTTTGGCATAAAATTTTGAAAATATAATTTAAATATTTGATAACTGTTTTCTAGTAATATTTAAACAGTTTCTTATTTTTGACAATAAATAAACTATTTAGACTACTAGTTTTTTAGTTTTGAATGAAATAAGTTCAATTTACAGAAAAGAAGGAAAAAAGTGATTGTGCACAATGAGTCACCTAACTTATTTTCTTGTCCTAATTAAGTATCTAACCTTAAGATTATCCCAGCAAGCTACCTTTCTTTTTAGGGTAAATACCTTCAGTTGTCCCTAAACTACGACCATGTTGCTTAATCATCTTCAAACTATCATGTGTTGTACCACTCGTCCTAAAACTATTTAATTGTTGCTATTTTGTCTTGTCATTAACTAAACCGTTAAATATGAACGGAAAAGTGGTGCCACATCATTTTTTTATGTCATATCAGTGGCCACGTTATTTTTCTGTTAATATTTAACGGTTTAGTTAACGACAGGATGAAATAGTAATAATTAAATAGTTTCAGAACGAGTGGTATAACATATGATAGTTTGAAGATGATTAAGCAACATGAGCATAGTTTAGGGACAGCTGAAAATATTTACCCTTCTTTTTATTACGCGTCTCACTCAAGTTCTTTCCGTCAAGTTTATTATTAAATCAGATGAAAAATGCTAATATAACATTAAATGATAATAAAATAAATTTAAAATAACAACTTTACTCATTAAACTGTTTTGATCACTAATTCTAATCCTTAAACTTCCAATAAAATCAATTTTACTGTCCCTCACCCAATCCCAACCCCTAAAACCCAAACCTCTTATCCCTGCTGCCGTTAAAAACTACCACTATTAACCGCCTTCAGCCGTCGATCTCCGACGGCCTTACTGTCATTGATCACCAACCACCCTCCCAGGTCACTGCCTCTAGCCACAGCTGACCGACCTCCAGCTGTCGATCTTTTGCGCCCTCCCAATTCATTGCCTCTAGTCGCCGTCGATCATCCCCATGCTGCATCTGCCATACCGAGAGAGAGGAATAAATTTGATGGAGAGGGTACAAACAACAGAGTGAGAAATTTAATCCTAAAAATTTAGTTTTCGAAGTGTTTTTTTTAGATTATTTTAATATTTTTTATGCTACATAAGCAATATTCATATAATTTAAGGCTCAAATTAAAAAAATGTTTCTAATTGGGATGCGTAATAAGAAAGAAAGGTAATTTACTACAATAATCCTAAGGTCAAATACCCAATTAGGACACAAAAATAAGTTAGGTGATCTCTCGTGGATTTTACCTAAAAAATTATTATACAAATTAAAGTTATTGTAAGACAGTTTTTGTATAGTTTAAATTATGATCAGAAAAGTTATTATTGAACAAATACTTTGAGTTATCAAATTTCATTCAATAAAGATCAAAATAAAACATTTTAACAAATTTAGGACTAAAATGAAACTACGGATACCATGCGCATATGTTCATTTGCACATAGGCAAGTAAATGACACATTTACCCCTAGTTATTGTATCTAATTACTGCCATATCCCACAGGTCAGCTCGTGAGATCTGAGAGTTCCAGAACCTTCGTCCTTTCCAATCTCCATGCTCGACGCCGACGGCAGCCCGTGACAATGCTCGAGTCAAGGAAGATCTGAGAGAGCAGCCAGGGGCGAGGTGTTGCCAGGGTGAGGCCAAGCGCGGCGAGCGGTCAGGCTAGGAAACACTTATATCCGAATGTTTTCGAAGTTTTTTACACTATGATTTCGGCCGGAAGTGCGGGTTTTGTTGTTGTTGGAGACGGTGAGCCTTTGGATATTGAGTCGTTGATTTCTTTTTCTGATGAGGATGTCGCTGATTGGTTCTGTGATTATGGAACTGAAGGCAATGGTGGTGAAGGCAATGGCGGCGAAGGTGATTTCTGTGATAAAGAAATTGGCGAGCATACAGGTTTTTTTACTTGTTGTATTTAAGTATCCAGCATTCTTTGTGGACATTTTTTCATATTGTTTTAGACAATTTATGGTTCAGTATCTGGACATGTTTCGTCTGGTTGTGATGGATGTTAGTCTATGAGTGTGGAAGTTGATTCAGGTATTATTTGGTTGCTTGTGTAGATTTTGTTCGTACATTTTGGTTGTAATGCTTAGACGTTTTGGGAATAATGCTTTGACACTCTTTGCTGTAGGATGTGGACATCTTTTGTCTGGGAGTGAAGGACTTCGATCTACAAGTGTTGAAGTAGACTCAGGTTGTGATATTGGTTTTTTACTAGACACTTTATGTATACTGTTTGGACACATTTGGACTTATTTTTAGACACTTACCTGTGCAGGTAGTGGACGGTTCTATGAAATTGAATCAGGTAGGATTTTGGATTTTTTTGAAGATTTCCTGTTTGTCTCATATGTGTTTTGTTTATTTCATGGTTTGTTTTTGTTTTGTATGGCAGTTAGTGCAGTTGGTGATGTCACATTATCTGTTGGTTCTAATTTTGTAAATTCTGCTGATGATGTTACCTGGGTTAGAGCAACCTTTGATTCTGTAGATGAGGCTGAGTTTTTTTTTAAGAGTATGCTATTTCTAAAGGTTATAGTATACGTTGTGCAAGGAGTGGATATAGGGGTGGTAGAAAGGATGATGCACTTTACCACAAGGAGTTCCTCTGTTCCTATGCTGGTTTAAAGTCTGATAGTGTTAAGAAAGAGGCTGCTGAACGTCGTAGAGTTGATAAGTGTAGTAATTGTCATGCGGTGATACATGTTAAGTTGAGCGATGATGGATTGTGGGTATGTCATGCTCATTTAGGACAGTATAATCATTCATTTGTTGCTGTTAGGCAGCGATATTTGTTGCGGTCAGCTAAATTTTTGAATAAAGATATTTTCACAGCTGTTGTAGATTTGATGGGGAATGGGATTAGACCTGCAGATGATATTAGGGTTATATCAAATGAAGTCGGTGGGCTTGAGTCACTTGGCTTGACTAAACAAATGTTTTACAATTACTTATTTGCTGAGCGTGCATCTGAATTGGATATTAGGGATGCTTCGCTGCTGCTTGATACTTTTAAGCGTAGGGCATCAGAAGATGTTGATTTCTTCTATGAGGTGCTAGTTGATAGTGAAAACAGATTAAGTAGTTTTATTTGAATTGATGAAGTGATGAAGGCTGATTATACAACATTTGGTGACGTCGTTGTGTTTGATACTACATTTCGAACCAATCGGTACAATATGTTTTGTGTTCCGTTTATTCAATTAAACAATCACAAACAGAATGTTGTTTTTGCTGTTGCTTTTCTTGTGGGGCAGAAGAGGGAGCACTTTGTTTGGTGTTTTGAGTGTTTTAAGAGGGGCATGGGTGGAAAGCTTCCTCAGACAATTATGACAGATCAGGATGGTGCAATTGGATCTGCAGTTGACCATGTTTTCTATGATGTTCAGCACAGATTATATCTGTGGCATATTTGTGAGAATGCCAAGAAGAACATCAAGGGCTTGATGTGCATTGAAAGTTTTTCCAAAATATTTTATAGATGTTTGTATCATTGTGCTACTGCTAGTGAGTTTTATGATGCATGGTCAAAGATGCTTGGAAGTTTCAACTGTTGTAATGTGGGATGGTTGAAGAACTTGTATGCAGCAAGGTTTAAGTAGTGCCCAGCACTATGCAAGCACGTTTTCTCTACAGGTAATTTCACTGTATAATTTATGCATGATTAATGGAGACTTTGAATATAATGCTTAGGCAATTTGTTTGATATTAACAGACACTTTGTGTACGTTTTGACTGCAGGGCTTCGATCATCACAACGTGGTGAAAGCACAAATAGTGTTCTGACATCGCTTGCAAATAAGCAAATGGGTTTGTTTGCTGTTTTCACTGCTGTTGAGAACATGTTGAAAGACTAGAGAAATAGAGCACTTGAAGAAGATTTTCAAAATATTGGAGTGGTGAATGTGAGGGCTGAACACTCAAAGATATTGGTTGATGCTTCTAAGGTATACACTCGTACTATCTTGAAAGAGTTTGAAAAGGAATTATTTGTTGGTGTTTTTGCTTAGTCAAAGGCTGTTTCTGAGGTTGGTGGTGTCATTGAATATAAGGTTTTGGTTGGGAATCAAGATTGGAGGAAATTTAATTTTAAGTATGATGCTGCTTCATTGTCTGTGTCTTGTTCATGTATGTTGTTTGAGGAGAGGGGCTTGCTTTGTTGCCATTCATTGCGTGTGTTGAATGTGAATAATGTGCATGAAATTCCTAAGCAGTATATACTTCACCGTTGGACCAAGGAAGCAAGGATTGTTATGGATCAGGATGGGAAATATTTGTGTGGTGATGCATTTTCTACAATTGCTTGGCATACTAACATGATGATGGGCTTTTTATCATTGGTGATTGAGTGTCAAAAAGATCAGGAATGTAGGTATGTGTGTGAGCAAGGACTGTTGTCAATGCAGAAGCATATTTTGAAGATGAAGGTTGGAACTGCCAATGCCAGCAAAGAGTGTCAGACAATTAACAGTGCTGGGTCTTGTTGTGAAGTGGATGTTTTGAATCCTGCGTTTGTGACATCTAATATATTTGGATCAAAGCAGAAGAAGAGTGGAGTGGATTTCAACCGTGGTCGTGGATGCAGGGGCAGGGGCAGGGGCAGGGGCAGTGGTAAGGGCAGTGGTAGGCGCAAGGGTGGTCCAGTATAGTGTTCGATAGGAATAGTCAAAGTGTCTATAAACCATTGTTGAAATGTCTACAGAGTTAAATTCACAGTTACAGCTGAAGTTTATTGAAATGTCTACAGGTTATTTGTTCACAGAACTGCTATCAATGTAGTGTGATAGTGGAATTTTGTAGAGAATTAAGTGGATATGGGAATGATAAGGACTATGGTTTCTACAATATCAATTAATTCTTTTTATTTACAATACTAGTTCTTAATTTACAATGTGTGTAGAATAATACATATTTCAAATAAAATAAAATATATTTCAAAGACAATATAATATTTATATGTTTGGAGCTGTCCTTTGTAAGAACTTGCAAAATAGTTTTGCTTCGCATCTCCACATGCAAGGCTTATAGCAAATTGGGCTTGATATGTACGCTCCTGTGTCAGGGAGATTTGGCCTATCATGTGGTGATTGACAATCTTTAAGATTGTGTCCGATGGCAACAAGCCTTTTGTTAAGCGCCCATAAACGAGTAAATGTTTGTCGTACAAACCTTCGACATTCAGCAATCTTCCATGGCTTTTGCCTTCCATTTTTTCCCTCGATGATAAGAGACAATAATTCCATTGCTTTGGTCTTTTCATGTTCCTGAAATGGTGATATGATTGCTATTATTCCATACAAGTATTAGGCCTTACTATTGCCCTTTTCGGCTGCTCTTTTGAGGAGTTTGAGCCCTTCGTTTCATTTATAGTTATAAAATATTGAGCGCTACCTTCTTCGATTTTTTCCCTCGATGATAAGAGACAATAATTCCATTGCTTTGGTCTTTTCATGTTCCTGAAATGGTGATATGATTGCTATTATTCCATACAAGTATTAGGCCTTACTATTGCCCTTTTCGGCTGCTCTTTTGAGGAGTTTGAGCCCTTCGTTTCATTTATAGTTATAAAATATTGAGCGCTACCTTCTTCGATTTTTTCCCTCGATGATAAGAGACAATAATTCCATTGCTTTGGTCTTTTCATGTTCCTGAAATGGTGATATGATTGCTATTATTCCATACAAGTATTAGGCCTTACTATTGCCCTTTTCGGCTGCTCTTTTGAGGAGTTTGAGCCCTTCGTTTCATTTACAGTTATAAAATATTGAGCGATACCTTCTTCTGTCAAGGCATCTGTATTTTCAACTTCCATGCACCGTTGGTGGATATAACACTCTTTTGGGCGAAATGGTCTGAAAGATAAATCATTTATGTTCAACCTTTGGTACACCAACTTATCATCTGCAGCCTTGTGAAAGACCTTGCAAGATTATGCAGCGTTGCTAAGGTCATTGATGGATGAAGCACCAACATTTGAGAGTATCTCAGTAAGCATATTATGTGGTAATGATTGAATTGTTTTTTGGAGGGTATGCTTGGAGATTTTCTTGCTCGGTTTCAAGTTGTCCATTTTTTAAACAAGTGTGTAGGATGAAAAGGTGTTGAAAACTTATGGTTATGGTTGCACATTTTATAGGTGATGAATAGGTGTTTGGTCGGTTATATTGTGTATTATGAAGAGACGTCAGACTGTTTCGTTTTGTGAACATATGTGCTGCTTCGGTCCTTGGGCGCCTTTTCATATAATTAAGGATTAGATATTTAATTGATTATGTTTTTATCGAGTAATAATTTATTTAGTGATCCAAGATTATACAATTATGTTTTTAATATGACTAAGAATTCATGTATTCAACCAATCGTATAATTAATGATTAGATATTTAATTGATTATGTTTTTATCGAGTAATAATTTATGTAGTGATCCAAGATTATACTGTTATGTTTTTAATACGACTAACAATTTATGCACTCAACTAAGTTACATATTATGAGTGTTTAAACACTTTAATTACTGTTAGTACACACTTTGTTAATCTATACAAGACACTTTTGCAAAATTCATACTGTATATAAAGCAACTGTTTCAGACACTAACAGTAACAAACAATACGATTAACAACTACTTTGTCCTATAAGAAGACATATCACAAGCTATGAAACTACTTCCTAAACATATAAGAAGACAACTATTTTGTGCATGCTATCAATCTAACCTGTAAGCAACTGTCACATGTTAACTACATGTTATCTATAAGTCAAGTTAAGCAGCTTTTGCATTTTGTAGTCTATTTGCATTTGTCAAAACAGTATCTTTCACCTGGTTGTGCGGATGCAACATTAAAGTAGCTGCAACTTGCATTCTGTACTTATTCATGATTTCTTTATGCAAAGTCAAAAACAATAAGTGTATAAATAGTAATTTGGTAGTGCATGAAGAAGACATTATAGATGTTATAGTTGTTACCGGTCCCAGGTCAGAAACAAACGGTTGGCCATGATATAATTCCATATGTTTCATTGCAAAAATGGCACAATCTTTTGCATTCCTCATGTACTGCCTGGAGGTCTTTTTCCACGGCAAAGAAACAAATGTGGGTTGGTATCTTCCAATTTCAGATGCAAGGGGATGTTCCCAGGAGTCAAGCCATTTGCTGATGATTTGTCTCTGTTAAAAGTAAACGGTGCTATGTTTTCATAAGACACTTCTAATTGAAATGATAGACACTTTGAATTAAAATAATATACACTTTGAATTGAAATAATAAACACTTTCAATAAAAATAATAGACACTTTGGATAAGACACTTTGAATTGAAAAAATTACACTTTGAATTAAAATAATAGACACTTTGTATTGAAATAATGGACACTTTGTATTGAAATAATGGACACTTTGAATTGAAATAATAGACACTTTGAATGATTACCAGAAGAAAGGGAAACTGTTCATATTTTCCCATCTCCTCATCCCTGTTGTCCATGACCTCTATCTTCTTGCTTTCAGTGTTAATGCAGAACACGCTGAAGTGGACATCTTTAGGACATATGAAGAACAGCTGTTTCATAAAAACTTATTTTAGGGGCTGGCACACCATGAATAATTGTGTAGTACATGTGCAACCATGCAACAAGTTTTTCATAATAAGTGTGCACTTACAAGTTTGCAACCATGCAACATTTCTTTCGTGATGTGGTTGTATTGGAGCCACAAGTTGAGCATTTGGCATATGCTGTTCTCCTTATTAGCATTCTTCTTGACAACTTCAGGATCAAACTTATTGTTGACAATTATGTGGAAAATGCAGGCCTGTAACAAAGATTATTAAATAGATGTTAGACTTAAACAGAGTGAATTTTTAAGATGTTACAGACAGAGTTTTACTTACAGATGCATGGCTGGGGAGGAAGCAACGTTCTGGAAACTCTTTGTTCAACTCTTTTTGATTCAAAGTATAAGCATAGGCGGTTATTATAGAGTCAAATACCAATTTTTCAGGTCTTAAACTGTGGAATTCATTCCTAAAGTTGAAGACATCTGGTGTGAATTTTGCCAGCAGCTCACTGCAATTGAAATATAAGCAGTAGACAGTTCTCAGTAAATTTGCAGTAATTGAAATAAATGATCATTGGCTAATAAATTTTTTTTGCTGCGACACTTACTTGAGTGATTCTTGTTAGTATTGTGCCCAAAAAAGCCAAT
>SMDT01002365.1:0-40394 GCA_005392925.1 Aquilaria sinensis
CTCAATATCTGGACTGTCATCCTCCTCTTCCTCCTCAATCCTGGGTTCCTGTCTTACCTCAGACCTCAGCCTCCTGGCTCTGGGATGTCTCCTTTCTTCATCTGCCTCTTCTTCCTCTTGGTTACATCCAGCTCGGCTGGACTGGTCATAACTCTCTGGCTCTTTGCCAGGCCTTCTTCTCCTTCTCCCACTCCCTTCTGCCTCAGCCTGTGAGTCCCCAACTTATCTCACAAGCCCAACTAAGGACTGGGCATCTAGCCCTCGGCCTAACCAACATGATTGACTTTAAGTCTTATTTTCTTAAGGTAAAGGGCCTGGGAGGTGGCCCAGGTGCCTTTTAAACCAAACTAGTAACTACTTGCAGCGTAAGTAAGGCCCAAACCACTTTTACTTGCATTACAAGCAAGGCAACAAAAATGCAGCTTTCAGTGCATACTTGGTGTGCAATCAAGTGTGCTATCTATATGGCAACCAAGAAGCCCACAAGAGTTGGTTTAAGATTGGAAAACCACAAGATATAATGCATGAAGCTCTCGGCCAAGCAAACATACATACATAGGTGCACCTCAAATTTGCAAGGTCAAGGCCAACCATATCACTTAAGTGCCAAACTTTGGCCCATAATACTCATAACACCAAACCATACACATAAACATCCATAGTCATACATAACTTGGCATACAATATCCTCCAAAATATTAGCAACATCTAGGTATCCGAGACTACAATATACACAACCAAAAGTGTAGTCTACCTAGCAAATAACATGGCTAAAATGCCAAGCACCCATAAGTTGTTCATGCCAAGTTATATACAGACCGAGACCCAAACTCCTAATGCTCAAACATCACCTTAAGGATCCCATACAAGAGCACACACTGTAGCACCAAACCCACGGCCATGTTCATGGTCATAAAGGTGAAAAGCAAAACCAGAGCTAAAGTCCAGATATCCATGCTCCCCTAGACAGTTCCCACTCTACAGCCTGCAAGCTTAAACCATAAGTCTCGGCCAACTCACAATAAAACTTGCATAAAATGCTAAAGTGTCAAGCCAAGCACACATTGGCACATACCTTAGCAACAAAGCAATTAAACACTAAGTGCACACACAAGGCAGCTTAGCACTACTCAGGCTGAATATCCTTGCCTGAAAAAAAATGGAGAATGGGCAGTGAGTTTAACTCAGTAGGATTCACTTCATATATATAAACCCAACTCTTAAAGAGTTTATTTAGTTAAGCCGAGTAAACACTCAAGGCTTAACCTCCAATTGATTAGCTCAACCTGCAAAACAAACATAAAGACAAGAAAAGCAAGTATAGCCATATACAGAAAACCATAATGGGGGGGGTTAGCATGCACAAGAAATCACCAAAGCACACAAGTACTCACACACACTTCACATTGTTGCTCTCGGCCATATAAGCCATACATGTACCAGTGTGCAATCCTTGCACATAACCTTACCAATAACATTCCATATGGAGCTCCCAAAATGCCAAGCAAATAGGCCACATTCACTTGCATTTTTAGTACATGTACTATAGTCAATTAGCTAATCAACATTGCAACCCAATATATCCAATAAGCCCATCAAGTAACTAAGATCACATGGCAGATTTTTAACCATCACTTAGCCACCTTAACACTTGAACCATGGCATACATTACCAAGCGTACTCAAGTGTAGTGAACCCTACCTCAAGCTCTCGGTCTCCAATAGAACTTCAAGTGTCCAAGTGCCCTTCAACCACAATGCCTACCATAATAAGGCATAACCATTAACAACATAATCCATGGACCAAATACCATGTTTTCAATGAAGGACATCATTAACTAACACTTGGAAGCTCTCGGCCATATAAGCCAAAATACCAAAACATAATCTAAACCCATTAATAACCCATACATACTATAATTCACCATAAACACCAATGAACACTATCCATGGCATACATGCCAAGTAAACAAGTGAAATATACCATTTCACTTCAATCCAAGCTTTCGGCCATAACACATATTTTCACATAGCTGCATTTTTTTCAATATACCAATTCACTAAATGGATACCCAAACAACTAGTGAACTCACTCATGGCACAATTACCATGCACATAAGCTAAATTCCAAGTAAACACCCAATTTCTTCCTCTCGGCCATAGTACCCATTTCACATACTCATGTTCCTCATTCATTTCATTCCTTTATACACACACCAATGCATCATTAGGCATGGTTCATGGCGTCAATGCCATGTAAACAACAATTGATCATGAGTTACCTCCAATCTCACTTTCGGCCAAAGCACAACTTGCACACACTTGGTGTTCTTCGTCCAACCAACCTATCACAAGGTTAAACACTCATCAATAAGCATCACACATGGATTAATTTCCATGAATTCCAAGAAGAACACCAAGAACACACATCCTCGGCCATACTAGGTTTCTCACCAAGCATTTCAATGCTTAATTTTTCCCAAGCTCAACAACGAAATGAGCATCCAATATCCTTGTTCATGGAAGAAATTACCATGGATTCAAGGAAATCAAGGTTACCTCAAGAACCCTAGCTCAATTGGCTCGGCCTTCACCAATTCTTCATGAACAAAGCTTGATTCCAAGCAAGCGCAAGGCAAATCCCTCTTTCCAAGCTTGAATCCACCCAAAAGCTCAAGAACTTTGGATTTAGAAGCAAGATTGTGAAGGAACTCTCTCTAGGTGCTCTCGGTTTCACAAGCACAAAGGAAGCCCGAAATGAACAAGTCTTAGCTTGTTTCGGCCGAGTACATTGCTTTTAGTTAGCCAAAATGCTAACTTGGCTTCCATTTTCTTGCATGGCTCATTAAAGCCCTTAAGTCCACTTATGCACAAGGCCGCCACTCCATTTTGTATGTACATGGACACTTAAGTCCACACATGGCTCAAATTGCCAAGCTAGTAAACAACACAAGTACCCATGTGTCATAAACTCACATGCATAACCGGCCATATAACCAACATTAGGACTAGTTAGTTTAACTAGTAACTAGTGAATAGTACCCTAGTGGTAGACAAGAATTTGACTAGTAATCATTGTTGTCTCCCACAAATGGTCTAGTTTTGCACTAGCCATTATAGAATTTTGCATGGCTCTCAATACCATCTTTAAACTTGTGGTTTCACTTATACCACTTAAATTGATGCACAGTTCGGTCCTCTTTCTTAATTTTCTGTCAGCATTCCAAATGTACATTTCCCATGTGCAATTAAGTCCTAAAAGTCTCCTGTTTTGCACATAGGCCACTGTGCCAGTCTCCACGAGTCCTCTTTCTTCCCTTTCTGTTTTCTCTCATTTTTCCTTGGTTCTCCTTGGCCTAAGCCAACCACTTAGGAGGTGCCTAACACATTCGCGACCAAGGATGGGGACGTAGAGGTCTTCCTAGACCAAGCCGAGGTAAGAAAGGTGTTTGTAAAAGCACGAAAAACTCCGGCAAGCAACCTCGCGCAAACGATGGAGGCAAAGGTGCTAGAAAAAGGCAAAGAAGAAGATCTCGCCAAAGCAGAAACGGAAGCAGTAGAGCTTGTCCCAGGTCAATCTACCCAAATAGGGAAGAGCTTGGCCGAAGGTGACAAGGAAAATCTTGTATCCTTTTTGCTAGAAAATAAAGATCTGTTTGCCTGCTTGCCAAAAGATATGCCGGGGGTAAACCCTGGCATAGTACAGCACAGCCTCAAAGTAAGCCCGGAAGCAAGGCCTGTCTGGCAAAAGAAACGAAGCATCTCATCCCACAAAAGCAACTTTGTCGAAACCGAAGTCCAGCGTCTCCTAGATGCTGAAGTTATCAGGGAGGTCAAGTACCCCGAATGGTTGAGCAACGTGGTCATTGCCCCAAAAGAAGGTAGCAGCAAACTCCGGATGCGCATCGACTTCAGAAACTTGAACGATGCTTGCCCAAAAGACTCATACCCTCTGCCGCCAATAGATCAACTGGTAGATTCAACTGCTGAGTATGGGCTCCTAAGTTTCCTAGACGCCCTCAGTGGCTACCATCAGATAAGGATGAACCCCGAAGATGAAGAGAAGACTGCCTTCATCACCGAGGGAGGAACATATTACTATATCAGGATGCCCTTCGGGCTCAAAAATGCAGGAGCCACCTACCAGAGGTTGATGAACAAGGTCTTCAAAGACCAAATGGGGACAATCAAGAGCAAGCTGCCCGGCTACCACGTTGCAGACTTAGAGGAAACCTTCCAAAAGCTCAGAGCCTTCGGGATCCGCCTTAATCCTGAGAAGTGCATCTTCGGGGTGACCTCGGGAAAATTCCTTGGGTACATGGTATCCGAAAGAGGCATCGATGTTAACCCCGAGAAGATTAAGGCTCTGCTTGAGTTCCGAACTCCTGCCACAGTCAAAGATGTGCAGAGACTCACCGGAAGAATAACCTCTCTGAGCAGGTTTATTTCCAGGTACGGAGATAGGTGTCGACCCTTCCTCAAAATCCTCACAAAGGCAGCCAAAATGGAAGGCGACCTCGGAAGGAATGATCATCCTTGGGATGAAGATTGCCAAAAGGCCTGGGAAGAACTCAAAGTCTACCCAGCCTGCCGACTCTGCGACAACCTCGGGAGGGAGAGCCCCTCGTACTCTACCTCGCCGTTACAGAAAAGGCTGTGAGCTCGGTCCTCGTGAAAGAAGAAGGGCCAAAGCAATGGCCGGTCTACTATGTCAGCAAGTCCCTGCATGGCGCCGAAGTCAGGTACCCTTTGCTTCAAAAAGCTACATATGCCTTGGTGCTTGCAGGGAGAAGGCTGCGACCATACTTTCAGGCTCACCCCATCACCGTCCGAAGTAGTCTGCCGCTACGGGATGTCATGAAGAGGGTTGATCATTCGGGAAGGCTCTCCAAGTGGTGCATAGAGCTGGGCGAATGCGAAATCGCGTATGAGCCTCGGAAGGCCGTAAAAGCTCAAGCACTGGCAGATTATATCGCCGAAATACCCATCACTGAGGAGAGCCATTCAGATCCAAAAGAGGGTGAGCCAGAATGGACCTTGCACGTAGATGAAGCCTCAGGATCCGAACACCAGGGAGCAGGAGCAATTATCAGAGGCCCCGAAGGCCTAGAAGTAACGAAGGACTAGAAGTAATGAAGGTCATCAAGTTCAGTTTCAACGCCACCAACAACATGGCCGAGTATGAGGCCCTGATAGCAGGATTACGCCTGGCCAGAAAAATTGGCGTGAGAAACTTGAAAGCCCATAGTGATTCCCAGCTGGTGGTCCGGCAAATGGCAGGGTACTATGGCGCGAAAGACCCGACCTTGGCGAAATACCATGAGTTGGTAACAAAGCTCATTCGGGAGTTTGACGCCGTACGAATCGAAAATGTACCTCGGCGGAATAACACTGAGGCAGATTGCTTGGCGAAGTCAAAAAAATATATACCGAGGTGCTAGACCATCCGAGCATCAGTGCTAAGCATGACGACCTCGGGAGCAGGGTGGAAAGACCAAATCAAAAGATACCTCGCAGAGAATTTGCTCCCCGAAGACCCCGGCGATGCTGCAGGACTGCGAAGACGCTCCGGAAGATTCTTCCTGATTGGCGAAGAGTTATACCGACAGGGATATGCGAATCCGCTGCAAAAATGTGTGGATGAAGAGGATACTGAAATGGTCCTTGAGGAAGTTCACGAAGGCATGTATGGTTCACACATTGGAACTGATGCCCTTGCAGCAGTGATACTCCGCCAAAGGCTACTCCTGGCCTACCCTGGGAAAGGACGTAAGGCAGTTCGACCGAAAGTGCGGTAGTTGCCAGAGACATGCAAAAATCCAGAGGGCACCCTCGGAAATAGTAACCTCGGCAGACTATCCTTGGCCCTTTGAAGTCTGGAGCATAGACCTTATTGGGCCACTCCCCACAGCACCCGGAGGCGTGAAATTCTGCGTGGTAGCAGTGGACTATTTCTCAAAATGGGTAGAGGCAGAACCACTAGCAACTATCTCGGCAAAAGAAGTGCAAAACTTCGTATGGAAGAACATCGTATGCAGGTTTACTAGTGGCTGATAATGGATCCCTGTTCATAGACAAAGGATTCCAAGAATTCACCAGCGACCTCGGAATGAAAGATGCACTTCGCCCAGTAGCTCACCCCCAAAGCAACGGGCAGGGGGAAGTATCAAATAGGACCATAAAAGATGGCCTGAAATAGAGATTGGGGGAAGCCAAGGGGAATTGGCTGGGAGAACTCCAAAGTATATTATGGAGCTACCAAACGACACCCCGAAGAGCCACAGGGGAAACTCCTTTCCCACTCATCTCCGAAACGGAGGCCATTATCCCAATAGAGATAGTTCGACCTTCGGTTCGGGTGCAAGTATTTGATGAAGGTGGTAACGACCTCGGCCTAAGAACCAATCTCGATCTGGTGGCCGAACACAGAGAAATAGTCGAGCTGAGAAGAAAAGCTTACCAACAAAGAGTGGCCGTGGCTATAAACTTACGGGCCAGGCCAAAAGAAATCAAGAAGGGAGACCTCGTTCTCCGAAAGGCCGACTTCGCACCCCGAAGGCCATCCCATGGCGTACTTGGCGCAAACTTGGAAGGACCCTATCTGGCCCTCGCCGAAACAACGAAAAGGCGTGTACAAGCTTGGCGACGTCGAAGGCATAGAATTGAAGAGCAATTGGCACTCGGGCGCCTTGAAAAAATTCTACGCTTAAGGTTGAGCGGCGGAGGTATGTTGAACAAAAAAATGTTCTAAATATATAGTAGTATCTTGAGAAAATTTCTTAAGTGCAGAAATGAACAATATTCCGTGAAAGATGCTCGCCATGATAAAGCGTAGATATGGCTTTCCAAAGTCCCTTGAGCCGCCACGCTCGGGAAAGATGGAAAACAAAAATCTCGCAGAAGTACTCGCCGTAGCCAGCGCTGAGATAATTTCCCGAGCTCCCTTGAGCGAACGTGCTCGGGAAAATGGGAAGTGAAAAATCTCGCGGAAGGTTTTCCGAAGTCCCTTGAGCAAACATGCTCGGGACAACTGGAAAAACAAAAAGTTTTTCCGAAGTTTTGATGCTCGGGACAAGGTTTGCCGAAGTCCCTTGAGCAATCATGTTCGGGAAAAATTGGAAATGCAAAAGCCTGCAAAAAGACTTAGTCAAATTTTCTCAGACTTTCCAGAATGTCTCTCGAGTAAAACGTACTCAGGACAAAGGAAGGTAAAAAAGTTTCTTTGATCGCAGGTTTTCCGAAGTCTCTTGAGCGAACGTGTTCGGGACAATGGAAATAAAGAAACTTGAAGAAACACTTAGCCAAAAAATCTCCGTTAAGAGCAAAGCTGCCTTACAATAAAGAAGTGCCCGAAGAAGGAGTACAAAAAAGAAGGGAAGGAAAAGGGGCCCTAAAGAAGCCTAAGGGTTCGCGGCGTCCTGAGAGCCACTCGTTTGTCCACCCTTTTCCGCCACCTTCCGCGCTGGAATTGGAGGAAGCTTCAGATGTTCGATCTTGGACCATTTCCACCGAGGTCCCCCAGGAATGTTTAGACCCTCTAGAAAAGAGAGGTCCAGACCTGGGAACCTCTGGAGAACCTGGTGCCGAGCGAGGCAGAAGCCGTCCTGAAACGCGACCTTGTTCATTTGATCAGACTTGTTCTTCTTAAGCTCAAGGTCGTCAAGCTCGTCCTTCAGATCCCCGACCTCCTCTTCCAGCACCTTTATCCGCTCCTCCCCCTTCGGCTCCTTCTTCAAAGACTGGACCTCGGCTTGAAGGGTTTTCTTCTCAGACAAGAGTGTGACTATGATATTCTCTCTTTTTTTGCCTTGTCTTGGAGAAGGTCTTGGTTTGCAGCGCGCAGCCCCGCCACATGATCGCGGAGGTCGGCAATCTTCAGGGAGGAGTCCGCCATCAAGACTTCCTTCTCCTTTCGGAACTCCTCCCGAAGGGTGGCAGCTTCCTCCTTCGCAGCATCTGCCAGCTGCTGGTTCTTGGCGGTCAATTCCGAGCACGTCGCTTTCGCCTTTTCTAGGGCCTCTGAGGCCGAAGCTCGGAATGCCGTCTGCCTGGCTACCCGAACTCGGAGAAAGCCGGCGTACCCCAGCAGCTGCAAAGGAGATAAAACGCAAGGTCAGTAAGAGCCAAACACTTAGGAAAAAATTGAAAGGGAAGAGTTGTGAAGGATATACCTGAGCAGCATGCTCGGTGATCTTTGCGGCAAGAGTGTTATCCCCCGGGTGGGCCGCCGCTATAGCCTTGAAGGAGGCCTCGGTGAGCACCCCCTTCGAAATCTGCTTCGCCATTTCAGGACAGTCCTCGGAGTACAAGTTCATGTCCTCCGTGAATGTCCAGAAAGGCTCCTTTGGTATCTTCCCTTGCGGGACTTTGGCGTCGCGACGGGCCCTCGCCTCCGCGTGTTCGGCCGCCCAGTTCGGGGTAAGTAACTCCCCTGCAGGGCGAAAAAGAAAAACAGGTCAGAGACAAAGGCAATTCCAGAAAAAACAAAGGAAGTACACTTTGTCTGGAAACAAACCTGGTGGGACCTCGGCAACATTGTCCTCGGAGTCCTCGGCCTCCTCGGCCAAAATGCCCTTACCCTTCCGCTTGCGCCGCTCCTCGGCAGAAGGTACTTCTACCACTACATCAAGGAGGGCCTGCGATGCAGTAAGACTTTGAGGAGGGACGTCGGTTGGAGGAACCTCGGAAGCAGCAGCCTCAGACGCCGGAACCTCGGCTGTCCCAGGCTCCTCGGCAGTCTCCTCGGGTATTTCTTCTAGAGGAACCTGAGTAGCTCTCTTTGCCCGTTTCCTCGAAGGACCCGCGCCAGTAGACTTCCGCCTTCGGGAAGCCGCCTTCTTCGTTTGATCGTCCTTCTCCACTTGGCCGGAGAAGAGGGACTTGTAATAGGCGACAGTGTCGTCGCCCATCTCTGAAAAAGGAGAGAAACATCAGCGTAAGTCCAAGGAAAAAACAGCAAATGAGTAGAAGATAACTCACTTTCGGCAAGCGTTTCGAAAGAAATCTCCTCCTTAAGAAGCTTGACCAACCAGGAATCTTTCCCGGCAATGGCAGGAGCTGGCATCCCGAGGTCAGTCTTGTGCTCCTTTACCACCTTTAGTTCCCGAAGGACCTCTTCGGTCATCAACTTCCAGTTGATTGGAAAAGGGTAAAGGGCGCGCGGAGAGACCTCGGGATCCCAGTCAGAGACAGCCCGAATGCGGGCGTCGAAATCCGCGAACACGGGAGCCAACTCTGGGGTCAGCAGCATCCTCGGATCACCAACGTCCGCATCCAGTGTTCCCTGAGCCCATTTGGTCGGAACGTACGACCAGGCCTCGTCCATCTTCAGGAAGAAGAACTTCTGTTGTTGCCACCCCCGCCAGCTATCCTTAGTGGCGAAGGTGAACATGAATTTCTTGCTCCCGGATCCCCGAGGTAGCATGAAATAGAAGCCACCCTTCGGGACCACAGAGACCTTGTAGTACTGCATAAAGATTATGAAATGGGGTTCTATCCCGAAGATGCCACACATGCAGAGGTAGGCGTTAAAATAGTAGAACGAGTTCGGGGGAAGCTGGTTCACAGCAATGCCATGAAATTGGCAGAACTCGCATTAACCATCTTATGGGGGAGGATACCGAAGACCGGCCTTCAGCTGGGCTCGGAAAACGGTAACCTCCTTACTATGGTTTGAAAAAGCATAATGGCTAGAACGAGGCAGCCTAGTAATGGCGTAAGAGGGAAGAAAGAATTTTTTCTTCCACCTCTCTAACTTTGCTCAGGGGTGGTGCAACAAGGATGGGCTAAAAGAGGCTGCCAGCTCTCAGGAATGGGCATTTTACTCGGACATGAAAATGAGTTTGAAAACGGACAAGAAAACAGTTTCCAGAGAAAAACTCAGAAGAACACAGGGATCAAAATGCGCTGGAAAACAAAAACCCACCAAAAGATTTGCCAAAATCTGAGGACGCCGTCGTGAAAGTTGGCTGGAAAAAACAACTCTGATTAAGGAAGCTCCGCCACAGAAAGCAAGAAAAGTGCAAGAACAGAGGCAAAGCAGAGAAAAGAGCAAAAGAAAGTCAAGCAAAAGGAACTTATGATGAAATGGGCTATTTATAAGGGCCAGAGGTGGGTAACCGAAACGTCGTCATAAGTACCCTTTGGAGGCGAACCGACGCCGTAACTGCCTCTCTGCACTTGAAAAGGCGCGCCCTCTGTAACCGACGCGACTCTCCTCCAATGGCAAAGCGCCATGTGTCAACTGCTGCGCAAAAATAGGGGACACGTCCTCCAAACATCCCTTGAAAGCTGGGACACGTCTTCTGACATCCCTGGAAAACTGGGACGCGCCGCTCAGACTGACACGCTTGGCCGAACAGACCTGCAGAAACAAAAAGCAGGCCAACTCGACTCTCCTCCAAGACTCCAGTTCAACTGGCATAAAAATAGGAACACGTCCTCCAAACGACCTTCGGGAAAGCTGGGACACATCTTCTGACATCCCCGGAAAACTGGGACGCGCCGCTCAGAATGACACGGTTGGCCGAACAGACCTGGAAACAAAAACAGGCTCCGCCTCGAAGACGCCAAAGAAAAGGCCAAGGCCGAAGAGCCCGTGATCTTCGGGCAAAAGGCACATCCTCGGAACAGGTTATGCTTCCAAAGAGACTCCCATAGACGACCTCGGAAAGAGATGCAAAACCGAAGTCTTCCTTCGGCTTTCCAAAGGGGGGCATGTGATAGCCAAACGCTATCGCCTCTATCTGGCCGAACTCCCTGCCACAGTAATGGCCAGAAGAAGCTGGCGCTACCCGAGAAAAGGTGTGATCAGGCACCTCGGGAGATAGCCGAAGAGCTCCGAGCCCGGCACGCCAGGACACTACTCACCCCCCCCAGGGTCGTGAACAGATCGCCTTCGGAAAAGTGGCACCAAACATAGCGAGCCGAACACGATATCCCCGAAGGCGGAACTCCCTGAAGCTGGGAACCCCCGAACTGAGGGCTTGTTTCCCGAAGAGGCTCTGTCCGTACCAAAGGACGACCTCACCCAGGGACCTCGGGAGTACGGCAGGGGTATTTATGGAAGCATTTAAGGAAGCCTCTGACACATCCATTCACAGACGCCACAAGCCGCCTCAAAAGGCGCTCTGCCACGCTGACGCCATCAAAATCACATCATGGCCCGTCTCAGCACATGGCTCAAGGTAACCTACTATCTGTCTCCTATGCCCAGAAAGTCAGGAACGTCCGACCGAACACGTGTCGCGATCTGAACGGGCTAGGCACTCCTATAAATACCAGGAGTTAATACCAGACAGGAGGTTGGTTGGCTGGCAAAATACGGCTCCCGTTACCAGGCAAAACTCCTCAGCCCTTTGTGCTATTTTCTCTGTCTTTCTCTCAGCCACCACTGACTTGGGCGTCGGAGGCTCCCCCCTCGGAAAAACACTCCGGGGGCCTCCTAACCTTTTGTTTCTGAGTTTTCAGGCACTCTCCTTTGGGCCGTCCAATCCACCAGGCGTTCTTCCTCCCAGAAGTTCCTCCACCAGTCACTATGACTATAAACGATGAGGCCCCTGGCCATCACTTACCTTGTAGCAAGATAAACCAACTGCCCCAACATTGCCACACTACTTTGCTAGGATCGATTCTTGGACCTTAGCATTTGAAAGCAAACCTACCCCAGTTTCACCATTACATCCTGTAGCAAATGCCAGATGACAACTCACAAATCTTGGTTAGTACTAATTACCTTAGCACGCAGACAAACCACTAGATCTCAGTAACTAGCCTCCAATGACCACGAGCAAGCTCTGATATCAAAAGCTGACATGACCCCTCATGGGCTTGCCTAGGAAACCTATAGGAACTTGTCCCACGTTAGTCGCAATTGGCTAATTGATTACATGCGCACTAGTTAAAACATTTATGCTTCTAGTTATTTAATCCTACTATGCAATCATGATGAGTTTATACATTGACTTAATCAATAAAATAAAGAAATGGTACTTGAAACATTACCATGGCATAATTGGAGAAAAAAAATATCAAAACCATCAAAGCATTCAAAGCAATGAAGTGGAATTAACTACACATAATCAATTGTGTGCAAGCATCTAAACAATAGTACACTATGCTCGCACCCAAGAGCGACTTTAGAGTAAATTACTCAACATGACCATTGGAGGCAAACTAGTGTATTAGAACTATACACTAAATGACTATACTGAGATCCAAGACCATGCTTCCACCTTAGAGCAAACTCCCAGTGGCAAGCTTCGTAAGCCCTCCCTTGTGGTTCACTAGCCTCTATAAGCGAAAAAGATAACTGTAGTTAGTACCATAACTTAACCAACAAATAACCCATAAACTAGAATCATAAAGATTCAAATAAACTAAATACCTGCTCATAAGCCTAGCTAAACAACCCTCAACAGTTGCTGGCTCAACGACGCCCAAAACTGCACAACAAAAAATAAGGGAGTGAGAATCAAAGATTCTCAGTAAGGGGTCTTCAACCTACAAGAAAAATCCTGAGCACTCTTCATATGAGAACATATGTAACTTGCTGTGAGCTCATATAGCATGAGGGTCTGATATATGTACATATAACTAGGTCCCTTGAGACATCTCTTCATCCTAGTCCTCCTTACAGGGCGTCACTCTGTGCCTAGCGAGTTTTGGCCACTAACTCGCTCCTAGTAAGCCTTAGTTTATTGCCTGACATGATAATGTAACTTTCCTTTTAGTGTTGTGTAGGTGAACATGGTGGATACTCATTGCTTGCGCTGTAAGAAATCAATTAGGTGTACTAGGCATCCACATAGTGCCTCAAGTCCTTAGACTTGGCTAGGTCACTTATGTACTTTTCCTCCACCCATTTAACCTACCAAGGATGTACTACGATTCCACTTGTACCTCAAGGCATGACTTGGCATCAACAAGTGCACTAAGCCTTCATCCATGGTGCTCCCCTATCCACCATTACTTGGTTCACATTAGTGGAGTGGCAATGATCATGGATGGACTCATTTACTAGGTTCTTTGGAACCTACCTTAGTGTACTAAGGTTCTTGCATTAGAACCTTAAATACAAAGGCCCAACTAGGCTTTTGATGGCACTAAACCTTGCACCCAACTAATGGTGCTCTATTGTGGCCAAACATGGATCCAAAAATTTCCTTCATTTTGAGTTGAAATAACTTTATAACTAACCCATTTTAAGTGTAGTGAAGGTATGGAGGTGATAGTACTCCCTCTTATCTTCATGTGGAATCTTGAATCACCTCAATCAGACATCCGAGCGAAAAGTTATGAAGAAATTAAAACTGGGTGTCAATTTTGTCGTGGCACCGCGTTATTGTCAATGCGAGGTATTGTCAATGCATTGTGAGAACTCGTATGGATTGGCAACGCATTGTCAAACCTGCAAAATGCCCATAAAACTTCCCATTTTACTGCTATGAACTTTGGGCACTTCCCAAACGTATCAAACATGTATGGATAGCCTTCAAAACTTCACACACACAAAGTACACGTTGCAGAGACCATAACTAACCATCACAAGCCTTACTATGATGCATTATAACATCATTCCAATCAAGCCAAATAAAGTGTCCACCAAGATCAAACCAAACCACTAACTAATGCTATTGCTAAAACTACTTCACTTCATCAAGCAAACTCTATCCAATAGCATTAATCAAGCTTGAAAACATAACTCCCTTACCTTAGTTTTAATCCACAAGCAAGAATCAATCAACTCTTCCACCAAAAATTGGGTTCCTCAAAGTCTACCTAAGTTCCAGGTAAACAAAGCCATAAAACACCAAATTACTAACTTCTAACCAAAACACAAGCATCTAATCACTTTTTAAGCAAGAAACAACCAAGAAATCACAAGTTGGCTCACATCAAAAATAGGGGATAGCAGAAAAAAGGTTCCAAGCTTCAAAAACATGAAATTCCACTTGGAACAAGCTTCCTTTGGCATAAACAACCCTGGTGGCCTCCATTTCCATGAAAATCTCTTGGTTTTAAGTTTGAATTGATGGAGAATGGGTAGAGAGAAGTGTGAACTCATTTTGAAACATGAAAATGGCAGCCCTCCTCTCCTTTACCAATTTATATGCACTTTTGAACCTCAAAGCTACCAAACTATTTAAAAAGTTACAAATAAGTCCCCTCATTATGGAAACTTTAATCAGCTTGGTTAACTCTTGTTTATTTGAACTAAACTTGAGTTAAAAATAGAAGTTAGGTTTTAAAATCTCATTTTCAACTATTAGGACTCATCCTGACTCTTCGGGATGCAAAATTACCATTTTGTCCCCGAACCTCATCTAGTGCTTCAATTTCTCGGAACCTAGTAAACTTTGCCCAACATCACTATTTGGGCTATGTGAACTTGAAATAAGGTTCCAAATTAGCTTTCCACTAGGAGGGACATAACAGGCACATGGCTAGAATGATACAGTTTATTAGTGGAAGTTATAGGTGTTGGGTTTTGGGAGCCAAACAGCGTAGCGGAATTTAACTGAAACCCTCCAGGATCCAGGTGAAACGGGGTAAACCGGGTGTTTGAAAATTTTCATACCTAATTTTTGGTTGAGATCTCTCATTCAACTGTAGAGTCGAATCACAAAACCTGAACAATTGACGTGTTCAGGCTCTCTATGGAATCCACATAAGCCTCTCGGGATCACCACACCTCCACCACATCCCGGCAGATGCGTTTCTCTTGCGCTCGTAGTGCTAGCTTGTGTCTTCCAAGGAATTGCAAGAGAAGAGTGCGGCTGTCCTTTTGGGAGGCTAGGGCAAGGAGATCTACAAATTTCTCACTAAAAGTTGTATTTATAGTGAGACTCAACTTCCAGGCCTAATGGGTTTCGAAGCCCTAATCCAATTAGGCTTTAATTTCAGACTTAATAATGGCTCAACTATTGGGCCCATTATTACTACGAAATTATTGTGAAACCAAAACCCAAATTATTAGCCCATGAACTCTAATGATCCAAATAGCTCTATGTGTGCGACCCAATAGGCTCTTACCACATTGGCAATGATCATAAATCACATTTATGATCATAAGCAATGAGCGGTGTCTAGCAACACATCATTGCTACCCAAGTGACAAGATTGTCGATGATTCGACTAAACCTTTATGATCATCACCGATATATGCCATTGTCCCTTTGTCCAAGATATCAAGACTAAGCACGAGACATGGAATGTGTCACTCTCATATAGCCCAATCTTTGGTTTCTTGATTACCGAGTAGACCAACTTAAGCTGATGACATTGATATCATATATCAACTCATCCGAGCATGGCCATGCATTTTTCTAAGTCTTACTCTATCAAGGGGCCCAAAGATATCACTCCCGTTACATAGGAGGGACAAATCCCATCTTGATCATACAAATCCCTCCACATGATATGTGACATACCCAATGACCTCCTTCAAGTTCACTCAGTTATGAGCAACAAAGGAAAGTATCAAAGTATGTGACTCACATGTAGGGAACCTTGATGATCTTAGGTCGAAGGACTACATATACCATGATCACTTTGAGAATTCTTATGACATTCACATAATGATCCATGTAGTGTTCTCATGGTGGGCCAGTCCAGTACACAAGTTCTCCAACCTGAACCGAAATGTAGAGTACATATCTCATGTTAGTCTCCACATATGCTAGTCATTATGTATTATTGTAACCCGCTCCACAATAATACTAGACTAGGGATGTTTGAGAATATCACTATTCTAGGGTTACAATTATCTTTATTGCGTTATGCGGGAAAAGAACAACAAACATAATTACTGGATTAATGCCTTAATAAAATATCATGACTCAATGTGCAAAAAATACAATCATCTCATGATTGGCTTTGGGTACAATACTAACAACAGGTGCAGAGGCTAGTCACTAAAACTTAACAAGACTGCCTAATGTGTCATAGCCAAGATTAAGACTTGTGGTAGTGTTTTCCTTCTTTGCTGCCACGGTGTGCATGAAATGTGAATATGTGTGTGATGGTTGGACCAATATGCATGTGTTTACACAGTGCCCAGGAGGGCCACTTGGGTATGCACTCTGATAGCCGAAGGACTATCACCTCTCCTAGAACGCACCTCCTATCAAAAGCATGCTCGGGAAGCCTGGCACCATCCGAGGAAGGCACTAGTACTGACCTCGGACTTACCGAATTCCAGTGCCTCGAGCTCGGGATTTAGCCTAGTACCCCAGAGAGCCCCAAAGGTGCAGACAGCCCCCTCGGGGGATTAAACAGATCACCTTTGGGATAGAGGAACCAGCTACCGCAAGCAGGAGAGGATTTCCCGAAAGTGAAACCCGCGAGCTAGGCAGCGCCCCGAACTGCGAATATAACTCCCGAAGAAGGGTGTTCGTCCCAGAGAACGACCTCGCCCAAAGGACATCGGGAGTACGGCAGGAGCATTTAAGGAGCCTCTGACACATCGCCCACAGACGCACCATGTCACCTCAAACGACGCTCTGACACGCCGACGCCGCCCAGGCCTTGTCACAACCTGTCTCGGACCAAGGCTCGAGGGAGCCTACAAACAGCTACTTGTCCCCTTTGTCCAAAGGTACACAGCAGATCTGACCGAACACGTGTCATGATCTGAACGGGACAGACACTTCTATAAATACCAAAGAGCAGCCCCTTGCAAACGGTTGGTCAGTCAGTTGAGAGGACACGAACAGGCAAGGCCACTAAACCCTTGAGTGCCCTCTTCCCTTCACCTCTTAGAAAACTAACTTGGGCGTCGGAGGCTCCTCCCCGGAAAACCATCCCGGGGACCTCCTAACCTTTCCTTTTGGGCTCTTCAGGTACCACTCCCTGGGAAACCTCCACTCCGGGCGTTCTCCTCCTCAGGAAGTCCCTCCAGAAACCACCATGTCCTCCAGCGAAGATGTCTCCGGACATCATTTGGCGCCGTCTGTGGGAACCCACCCTCAGGTTGCCGTCGTTGAGACTCGGCGTTCTAAGGACAAAGGACTCCCGAAGTCCCCGTCCGCGCCTGAAGTCCAACCGGCTGCTGAGCAAACTCTTCCAGGGACTTCCACGCCCGAGGAAGAACGTCCTCTGGTCATAACCATGAGCTTCCTCCGTGACTTCCAACGCTCTGTTGTGGCTGAGATGACACAACAGATAGACAGAAGATGGCCACAACAAGCTCAAACCCAAAGGTCTCCTTCACCGGTACGCCCTCGGGAAAAGAGCCCCAAAGCAGTCCGCCGCAGTTCGGGGAGTGAAGACCCACGTGAGGAGTCTTCAACAGAAAATATGCCCCTCGGGGCACGCCTTCCAGGGCAAACGGGGCCCAACCAACCCAAAATTCGACGCCGAAGGAGCCCTTTGCCTGAGACGAGGTCACCCTCTCCCCGACGACGAAGCCATTCTCCGAAGAGGCGCCGTCAATCTCCTCCACCTGAGGAAGAACCTAGCGCCGCCGCCCTCATGGAGAAAATATTGGCAAGGCTGGACAGAGTCGAGAGGCAGGTGGCTCGCAAGCCAGTTTGGGCCAGACTGTCTGAGTCTTTTTGTGGGGATCAGTCTCCTTTCACCCGAGCTGTGGTCGAGGCAGCTATGCCAGGTGACTTCAGGGTACCTCGGCTAGAGACGTACGATGGTCGGACCGACCCACAGGCCCACCTGACGAAGTACAGACGCAGCATGATGATGCACGGTGCGGACGACGCCACCTTGTGCAAGTGCTTCGAGGTCACCCTCTCTGGGCCAGCAACCGCGTGGTACAACTCCTTGGCTCCAGGAATCATCGGAAAATTCCAGGAGTTATCAACAGCCTTCACCCAACAGTTCATCGGGAGTCGCCCGACGGCGAAGATGCCCGTTCAAATGTTCGACATAGCGCAAAGAAGCGGAGAAACTATACGCGACTATGTCGAGAGGTTCAACAGAGAGGCTTTAAGTGTTCCAGACTTTCGGCCTGAAATACGCATCCTCGCCATGACAAGGGGCCTTCGGAGGGATTCCCAACTCTTCTACGAATTCTCCAAGGACCCTCCAGACACACTGGGCGAATTCTACCGACGGGCCGAACAGCACATGACGGCCGAAGAACTAAGAATGGGCGGACCCAGGCCCGAGCACACCCGTGGCGAGGGGTCCAGCCAGCAGGCACGCTATCCGACCGACCAGCCACCCCGACCCCGGAGAATGCGAGGAAGGAAACCCCCGAACTTCACAGCGCTGAACACCACGAGGACCAACATCCTCATGACTCTGGAGAGGCAGGGAACACAAGTTCAGAGGCCAAGGGCCATGACCGCTGAAAATAGAAAAAACATGAAGAAGTTCTGCCAATTTCATCGCGATCATGGCCACGACACTGAGGATTGCTTCCAGCTGAAGAAGTATATTGAATCGCTGATAAAACAAGGCCAACTTCGGCGGTACCTACGGTTGCCTTCCCCGAAGGGGAGGAAAGAGGAGGAAGGAAAGGTAGAAGATGAGGACTACGACTCCGACAGGCGGAGAAACCGAAGTCTGAAGAGGCGCCCTCCACCCCCTGCGGGAGTCATACAAACAATCACGACGGGGCTCCCATCCTCGGAAAGAAAAAGGAAGGCCAGGGAAATAGCTGTCATGGACTATCAAAGTCCGGCGAAGAAGCTATCCCGAAAAGATGGTTCCACAGTCGTCTTCCCTCACGACGACTCCCACTCCTGATCATGGCAAGAATTGGAAACTGGGATGTCAAAAGGGTATTGCTTGATGACGGATCAAACGCTGACGTCCTATTTTCACAACTGCTGCCGAGCTTAGGCATATCCATCAATGATCTCAGGCCTGTCACTTCACCGACCTTCGGGGTAGGACCTTCCGAGTTACCCGTCCTCGGGTGGATCGACCTTCCATTAATGATGAGAGGGACTTCGGTCAAAGGAGCAGCTGAGTTGTTTGCCTCGACGATGGCGAGGTTCATCGTCATGGATGTCCCCTCATCATACAACGCCATCCTTGGAAGGCAGACGCAGGGAAATCTGCACATTCGCCCTGACGTGAGACATTTGACTGTCACTTTCGCCACCAAGGAAGGAGACGCAGAAATCTTCATAGATCAGGGCGAAGTAAGAAAGGTGTTCGTCAAAGCCCGAAAAGCCCCAGCAAACAATTTCACACAAGCTGTAGAAGAAGGGGCTTCAAAGTCAAAAAATGGCGAGAAAGAAGTTTCTGGCAAGGTGGAAATGGAAGAAGTGGAACTTATCCCAGGACGAAGTACCCAAATAGGAAAAAACTTGTCCGAAGGAGATAAGAAAAAACTTGTATCCTTTCTGGTAATGAATAAAGACCTGTTCGCCTACTCGCCGAAAGACAGGCCGGGGGTAAATCCGCGCGTAATACAACATAGCCTCAAAGTAAGTCCGGAAGCAAAGCCTGTCCGGCAAAAGAAACGAGGCATCTCAGCCCATAAAAATGACTTCGTCAAAACCGAAGTCCAACGTTTATTGGAGGCAGATGTAATCAGGGAGGTCAAGTACCCCGAATGGCTAAGCAATGTGGTGATCGCCACAAAAGAAGGAAGCAACAAACTTCGGATGTGCATCGACTTCAGAAACCTGAACAATGCTTGCCCAAAAGATTCATATCCTCTCCCGCCAATAGATCAACTGGTAGATTCAACTGCCGAATACGGGCTCCTAAGTTTCCTAGACGCCTTCAGCGGCTACCATCAAATAAAGATGGACCCCGAAGACGAACAAAAAAACAGCCTTCATCACCGAGGGGGGGACGTACTGTTACACCAGGATGCCCTTCGGGCTCAAAAACGCAGGAGCCACCTACCAGAGGTTGATGGGCAAGGTCTTTAACGACCAAATAGGGAGGAACATGGAAGCCTACGTAGATGACATGATAGTCAAAAGCAAGCTTCCTGTTGACCATGTCACAGACCTAAGGGAGACTTTTCACCAGCTCAGAACCTTCGGAATTCGCCTTAACCCCGAGAAGTGCACCTTCGGGGTAAATTCGGGAAAGTTCCTTGGGTACGTGGTATCAGAAAGAGGCATTGATGCTAACCCAGAAAAAATTAAGGCTCTGTTGGAATTCCGAACTCCTGCCACAATAAAAGATGTGCAGAGACTTGCTGGAAGAATAACCTCCCTCAGCAGATTTATTTCCAGATATGGAGACCGGTGTCGAGCATTCTTCAAAGTCCTCACTAAGGCAGCAAAAAGGGAGGATGACCTCGGGAGTGATGATCGTCCTTGGAATGAGGACTGCCAAAAAGCTTGGGAAGAACTCAAAATCTACTTGGCTCGCCTGCCCACTTTGCGACAGCCCTGTGAAAGAGAACCTCTTGTGTTGTACCTCACCGTCACAGAAAAAGCAGTAAGCTCAGTCCTTGTGAAAGAGGAAGGGCCGAAGCAGTGGCCAGTCTACAATGTGACCAAGTCCCTGCACGGCGCCGAAATCAGGTATCCTTTATTACAGAAAGCTATATATGCCTTGGTCCTGGCAGGAAGAAGGCTGCGACCATATTTTCAGGCTCACCCCATCATCGTCCGAAGTATCCTACCCCTTCGGGACGTCATGAAGAAGGTTGACCATTCGGTAAGGCTCTCCAAATGGTGTATAGAGCTTGGCGAACACGACATCACCTACGAACCTCAGAAAGCCATAAAAGCTCAAGCCTTGGCAGATTTCATTGCCGAGGTCCCCATTACCGAGGACAGCCACCCAAGTCCCGATGAAAATGAGCCAGAATGGGCTTTGTACGTTGATGGTGCCTCGGGCGCCGAGCACCAAGGAGCAGGGGTGAGCATCAGAGGCCCCGAAGGCCTGGAAGTAATGAAGGCCATTAAGTTCAGCTTCAATGTCACTAACAATGTGGCTGAATATGAAGCCCTCATAGCGGGCTTGCGCCTGGCCAGAAAAATTGGTGTCAGAAACTTGAAAGCCCATAGCGATTCCCAGCTAGTAGTTCGGCAAACAGCAGGGGACTACGGGGCGAAGGATCCAACACTGGCAAAATACCATGAATTTGTAACGAAGCTTATTTGAGAATTCGACACCGTACGAATCAAGAGCGTGCCTCGCAGACATAACGCTGAGGCAGATGAATTGGCAAAATCAAAAGCATATACTGAGGTGCTAAGCCAGCCGAGCATTACAGTGCTGAGCATAATGAATTCGGGAAGAAGCTGGAAAGACCCAATAAAAACATACCTCGAAACCAATACGCTCCCCGAAGACCCCAATGAAGCAGTAAAAGTGCGGAGACGCTCCGGTCATTTCTTTTTTATTGGAGAAAAGCTATATCGGCAGGGATATGCAAATCTGCTACAGAGGTTTGTTGGTGAAGAGGATATTGAAATAATCCTCCAAGAAGTTCACAAAGGCGCTTGTGGTTCGCACATCGGAACCGATGCCCTGGCAGCGGTGATACTTCGCCAAGGATACTTTTGGCCTACCCTGAGGAAAAACGCCAGGCGGTTTGTCCAGAAATGTGGTAATTGCCAAAGACATGCAAAAATCCAGAGAACACCCTCGGAACTGGTGACTTCGGCAAACTATCCCTGGCCCTTCGCAGTTTGGGGCATAGACCTTATCGGGCCGCTCCCGACAGCGCCTGGGGGCGTGAAGTTCTGCGTAGTCGCAGTAGACTATTTCTCTAAATGGGTCGAGGCAGAACCTTTGACGACTATCTCGGCAAGAGAAGTGCACAAGTTCGTATGGAAAAACATAGTATGCAGATTCGGTATACCGAGGGTGCTAGTGGCTGATAACGGATCCCAGTTCATAGACAAAGGATTCCAAGAGTTTATCAGCGACCTCGGAATAAAGATGCACTTCGCCCCGGTAGCTCACCCCCAAAGCAATGGGCAGGTGGAAGTATCTAACAGGACCATAAAAGATGGTCTGAAAAAGAGACTGGGGGAGGCAAAAGGGAAATGGCCAAGAGAACTCCAAAGCGTGCTATGGAGCTACCGAACAACGCCCCGAAGAGCTACAGGGGAAACTCCTTTCTCGCTCGTCTTCGGTACGGAGGCCTTGATCCCAATAGAGGTAGTGCGACCATCAATACGAGTGCAGGTATTTGATGAAAGTGGAAATGACCTCGGCTTAAGAACCAAGCTCGACCTCGTCGGCGAACATAGAGAAATAGCGGAACTAAGAAGGAAAGCTTTCCAGCAAAGAGTGGCCGCCGCTATAAACTTGCGAGCTAGGCCAAAAGGAATAAAAAAGGGTGACCTCGTTCTCCGAAAGGCGGAATTCGCACCCCGGAGGCCGTCACACGGCGTACTTCGCGCGAATTGGGAGGGACCTTATCTGGTTCTTGCCGAAGTACGAAGAGGGGTGTACAAGCTCGGTGACGCCGAAGGCGTGGAATTAAAAAACACTTGGCATTCAGATGCCTTGAAAAAGTTCTATGCTTAGAATCTTGACGAAAGGGTTTACATTGTACAAAGTTAGAAAAATTTTCTAGCTACACGGGCTTCTGAAAGAAAGATTCTTGAACAAAAGAAATACTAAAATTCCTAAAATTCCGCGAAGATGGTCGCCAGAATAAGCATGGGTGTGATTTCCTGAAGTCCCTCGAGCGAGCATGTTCGGGACAACAGGAAATGTAAAACCTTGCGAGAATTTCTAAATACAAAGGCTTACAGAGAACCGATCTAATCTTCCGAAGTCTCTTGAGCAAACACGTTCGGGGCAAAAAGGAATGAACAATCTCACAAAAAAAGACTTAGCCAAAATTTCTTACAGGAAAGAAAAAAGTCTTTATTGACAGACAAGATCGGCTTACAAAGAAGAAGGACTACCAAGAAAGAAAGAGTACAAGGAAGGAGAAAAAGAAGGCAGAAGGGGCCTGAGATAAATTAGGGATTCTCGGCGTCCCGAGAGCCACTAGCCCCTGCATCCTTTTCCGCCACCACCCGCGCCGGAAGAGTCTGAGGCAGGTTCAAGTGCTCGAGCTTGGACCAAGTCCACCGAGGTCCCTCAGGAATATTCAGGGCCTCCAGGAAAGAAAGGTCGAGATCTGGAAACTTCAGAAGAACTTGATGACGAACGAGACAAAACCCGTCTTGAAAACCAACTTTGGTCATCTCGTCGGATTTCCTCTTCTCGACACCAAGATCATTAAGCTCCTTCTCCAGGTCTTCAACCTTTTTCCTTAATGCCTTCACCTTCTTTTTTCTCGACTCATCCTTCCCCTTCTTCGAAGAATCGACCTCGGCTTGAAGTGCGGTTTTCTCGGCCTCCGCCTTCGCCAGAAGAGCCGCAGAATCCGACTTCTCCTTTTGAAGTGCCTCATTAACCGAAGTCAGCTCCGCCACTTTTCCGCCGAGGTCAGAAATCTTCTGGGAGGAGTCCTTTATAAGTTCTTCTTTTTCCTTCGCAAACTCCTCCCGAAGGGCAGCAATCTCTGACGCCGAAGTCTGGGCCAGCTGAGTGTTTCGAGCAAGCAGGTCCGCGCACTGGGTCTGGTATTGTTCTATAGTCTTTGAAGCGGCGGCCCGGTACATCCCCTGCCTCGCCACCCGAACTCTGAGGAATCCGGCATATCCCAGCAGCTGTAGAAAAACAGAGCCAAGAATGAGACAAGGCAAAAAAAGGAAAGGCAAATGCTTAGAAGAAATCAAAGACGAAAAAGGGGCAAGGAGAGAAACACACCTGGGCGGCGTGCTCGGAAAGCTTCGCGGTGAGGGAGTCATCATCCGGATGAGCCCCCGCAAGGGCCCTGAAAGAAGCTTCAGTCAGGACCCCCTTTGCAATCTCCTTGGCCATGAGCGGGCAGTCTTCGGAGTACATGTCCATGTCCTCCGTGAAGGACCAAAACGGCTCCTTCGGAATCTTCCCCTTCGGGATATGGGCATCCCGAAGGGCCCGCTTCCGGGCATGCTCGGCAACCCAATCCGGAGGAAGAATCTCCTCTGCACGACAAAAAGCAGAAAAATTGTCAAACACAAGTAGCTGCCAAAAAATTCAAAAACTGAGTGTCTAAGGCATCAAACCTGGTGGCACTTCGGCAACGTCGTCGCCAGAATCCAGGGCCCCCTCGGAAGAAATCTCCTTCCCTTTCCTCTTGCGGCGATCTTCGGCAGAAGGGGCTTCCACCAAAGCGTCCAGAAGAGCCGCCGAATTAGGGCTTGAAGGACCAACATCTGCACCGACCTTGGTCGAAGGCGCAGCAACGGTTACCTCGGGTTCCTCGCCCACCTCCTCGAAAATCTCCGGCATAGGAGGGGGCACGGTCTTCTTCGATCGCTTAGCCATCGGAGGCCCCTCGCCAGCCGCCTTCCGTCTTCGGGAGGCAACCTTCTTTGTTTGTTCGCCTTTCTCGGCCTGCCCGACGAAAAGCGATCGGTAATAGGCAGCAGTATCGTCGCCCATCTCTGAAAAAGAGAGAAAACATCAGCGTAAGTCCAAGATGAAATTAAAACAAGGGGACCAAGAGATGACTTACTGTCGAAAAAATCCGCATAAGTAATGTCCTTCTGAAGATGTTTTACCAGCCAGGAGTCCTTCCCAGCAATGGCAGGAGCCGGCATCTCGAGGTCTGTTTCGTGCTCCTTTACCACCTTCAACTCCCGAAGTACTTCTTCGGTCATCAACTTCCAGTTAATTGGAAAGGGGTAAAGGGCGCGCGGTGGGACCTCAAAATCCCAGTCAGAGACCGCTCGGATGCGCTTGTCAAAGTTCGTAAAAATGGGTATTAACTCGGGAGTTAACAACATCTTCGGGTCAACAACATCCATCACGAGCTTTCCCTGAGCCCACTTCGTCGGGACATGCGACCAGGCCTCCTCCTTCTTCATAAACAAGAATTTCTGTTGCCACCCTCGCCAGCTGTCTTTGTTGGCAAAGGTGAACTTGTATTTTTTGCTCCCTGACCCCCGAGGTAGCATGAAATAGAAGCCACCCTTTGGGACCACGAAGAGCTTGTAGTACTGCAGAAAAATGACAAAGTGTGGCTCTATACCGAAGACACCACACATACAAAGAAAAGCATTGAAATAGCAGTACGAGTTCGGCGGAAGTTGGTTTACGGCAATGCGATGGAAATCGCAGAAATCGCAAACCATCTTCGGCGGAGGATACCGAAGTCCGGCCTTCAGTTGGGCACGGAAAACAGTAACCTCGTCACTACGGTTTGAAAAGCTATATTGGTCCGAACGAGGCAACCTCGTAGTGACGTAGGAAGGAAGGAAGAACTTCTTTTTCCATTTTTTAAGTTTTGCAGAAGTGGTGCAGCAGGGGTGAGAAAGAAGGGGTTCCCAGCTTTCGGGAATAGGCATGACTGGCAAAAAACCGAGTTCGGGAAAAGGCAAAAAGCTATTTCAAAGAAAAAATTTGGAAAAGCAGAAGAAACTGGAAGCTAAAACCCACCAAACGTTTTGCCAAAATCCGGATTTGAGGACGCCATCGTGAAATGATTGCCGGAAAACCACTCTGTCAAAAAGCACCGCTGTAAGAAAGAAGGAAAAACACTGCAGCAGTTGAGAAACAGAAGAGAGCAAAAGCAAAACCAAAAGGGGGTTATGAAGGATTGAGGGTATATATAGATCGAGGAAGGGTAGGAGAATCGACGCCATAAGTGCTGTGCGAAGGCGAATCGTCGCCATAATTGCCCATTCTGCATGAAAAGACGCGCCTGATGTAACCCTCTCCAATAACGGCGTGCCACATGTCTGCAACCACGCCAAATAAGGAACACGCTTTCTGACGAATAGCGCGCCGCCCCAGACTGACACGCCTGGTCACGAGACGAGATGTTCCAGTGACCTACAAAGATTACAGAAAATAGGTTACCTCGAAGACACCAACAGACAGTCTGTGCTACATCTACGGACAGAAGGTGTATCTTCGGCACAGGTACCATGCAAAAAGCCCCGAAGGGTACCCTCCGAAAGCTGACAAAAGCCAAAGTCCCTACTTCGGCTTCTGAGGGGGGGGCATGTGATAGCCGAAGGACTATTGCCTCTCCTAGAACACACCTCCTATCAAAAGCATGCTCAAGAAGCCTGGCACCATCCGAGGAAGGCACTAGTACTGACCTCGGACTTACCGAATTCCAGTGCCTCGAGCTCGGGATTTAGCCTAGTACCCCAGAGAGCCCCAAAGGTGTAGACAGCCCCCTCGGGGGATTAAACAGATCGCCTTCGGGATAGAGGAACCAGCTACCGCAAGCAGGAGAAGATTTCCTGAAAGTTAAACCTGCGAGCTAGGCAGCGCCTCGAACTGCGAATATAACTCCCGAAGAAGGGTGTTCGTCCCAAAGAACGACCTCGCCCAAAGGACATCGAGAGTATGACAGGAGCATTTAAGGAGCCTCTGACACATCGCCCACAGACGCGCCATGTCACCTCAAACGACGCTCTGACACGCCGACGCCGCCCTGGCCTTGTCACAACCTGTCTCGGACCAAGGCTCGAGAGAGCCTACAAACAGATACTTGTCCCCTGTGTCCAAAGGTACACAGCAGATCTGACCGAACACGTGTCAGGATCTGAACGGGCCAGACACTTCTATAAATACCAAAGGGCAGCCCCTCGCAAAAGGTTGGTCGGTGAGAAGAGAGGACACAAACAGGCAAGGCCACTAAACCCCTGAGTGCTCTCCTTCCTTCTCCTCTCAGAGAACTAACTTGGGCGTCGGAGGTTCCTCCCCGGAAAAACATCCCGGGGACCTCCTAACCTTTGTTTTTGGGCTCTTCAGGTACCACTCCCTGGGAAACCTCTTCTTCGGGCGTTCTCCTCCTCAGGAAGTCCCTCCAGAAACCAGCATGTCCTCCAGTGAAGATGTCTCCGGACATCACACTCTAAGGGTTGTGTTTTGATGGCCTATAGAGCATTACAAGTCTTTGATTCTAAATGCACAATTTTGGCACCATAATTGGACTACCTCGGAATGGGTAGCATTAGAGGTCTCAAACCTCTCATGCCTAGCTTGCTCTTGGAAGGGCCTTTTGAGATGTTCAATCATATCAAACGCCCCTATGTTTTCATGTTACTTCTGAAGCTAAGATTCGATGGTAATAAGCATGAGGCAAGCAACATCCAAAGCATTATCAGAATGCCTCTTGTTAGCATCCCTTTTAGCTTTTGGAGTAGTGGATGCAAGCTCATCCAAAATGGGTTGCTCTAAGACATAAGCCTTTCTCTCTTGCTTAAGGACTATCCTCAAATTTTGGCACCATTTGAGAAAGTTGGTCCCATTCAGTTTTTCCTTGTCAAGGATCAATCGCAATGAAAGTGTCGATGTCTTTTGTGTCATGGTTATCTACAACAAGAAATATGCAGTGTAAGAGTCATGCATTTTAATTCAGTTAATAAGGATTTTTATTAAATAATGCTCCTACTATTTTACTCAAAATAATAACCCTCGATATTATTTTGGAACACCTCGGCACTAAAGTATTCTAGTGGGCCAAGATCCGTATTTCACCACAACCTGAGTCAGCTTTGGCTTTTTTCTCAAGTTATAATTCTTTAGGCAGGTAACTCCTTGCCAATTGCATCTCATGCAACTCTTGGATAGTTGGGTCAACAACACTCGTCCAAGCTCATCTCATGAACTTAAGCCCAACTCTATGTCTTTAAGTCCCCAATCCTATTAGGATAACTTAGTTAAGTTGAACCCAAAATTAGCAATTTGGACATCACTATTATCCCATCGCGCCTTCCCAAGATGAACATAGGTGCTTTGCATTGGCAAACCTACCGAATGTTGATGAAAGTCTTGACGAGTGCCAACATTTGGAAGGCATCAAATTTAATGACTTAATATTTGTTTGAGGGATTTTTCCTTTTGATCTCACCAATTTGTTATCTCCGATTGTCTTCTACAAGCATCATATACAAATATAAAACATGCATCTCCTGTTAACAAGAAAGTAAATGTGACATGGTTATAGCCTAAACTATGTGATATTCTCAAGGCGATGAGAATATCAAAAAAGCCAAAGAAAAGAAAAGTGTCATCATGATGAATGCCGCAAGGATGACCGAGCATGCTGCCTAGGTAAACCTTAGCCCTTTAGGACTTAGAAAAAATTTTGAGGTTCTGTTGCTTTTGACCCACATTCAAAATCCTCCCTTTTGTAGCTTTTGTGGTATGGTCGGTACTTTCATGCTTGGGCGGCCAAACAGTCTTCTATCCAAAGTCAATCGGAGGAGAACTTGGCTAAGGCCAAGGAACTGTTTGCGAGCTCCGTCAACAAGATTGGCAAAGAAGGCCTTGCCAGTTTTCTGGAGGAGGTGATGAAGAACCAGCAGGGATTGGTCAAGGAGTTCACCTCTAAGATTTTAGACCTCAGAGCGAAGGTCGTAGAGCTATCTTCCGAGGGTGAGGCTCTTTGGAAGGAAAAGGAAGATGCTATTGCCGACTTCACTAAGGCATTGGCGATTAATGCCAATTTCAACACTGAGATAGAGCAGCTGAAGAAGGAAAAGTAGAAGAAGAAGAAGAAGAAGAAGAAGAAGAAGAAGAAGAAGAAGTTAGAGAAGGAAGTTGAGGCTTTGAGGAAGAAGCTGGAGGATGTGAAGGTTGAAAAGGCCAAGTCTGATGAGGCGACCAAGTCCTCATTTTAAGTTGGGTTCTGCCTTGCCCATCAACAAGTCCTTTCTAAGTATCCTGACTTAGACCTCTCCTTCCTTGGGGTGCTTAATATTCCCAAATGACCATCTTCGAAATGGTCAAGTATAGAATTTCTCAAGCTTCCAATCCTTCCTTCTTTCGCTACTGCAGTTGGCATAGATGAAGATGATGCCGAGGGTACCGACACCTAAGATGCTGGTATTGAAGAACCTAAAGATGGCCAGGACATCCAATAGGCCTCCTTTTCTATTCTTCTTCTTTTTTGTATTCCACAACTTGTACTTCCGCAATGAAATTTTAAAGGAACATTTTTTGCTCAAAATTTTTGCTAAGTCCACGACTGATACGACTTCAAGAATTGCTTAAACCTTTGACATTTAGATGTCATTAGCAATGATCTCCTTTACTTGCATACTATCCTTAGAAGTTATGCTCAAGGACTCACAACCTTAGTCTCTCTAAAGGAGATCATTCTAAGTGTTTACGAACAGGATCAACCATATTCGGTTTACCACCTTCGGAAGACTTAATTCGTACACAAATGGTTAAGTACCTTTGGGATCAACCATATTTGGTTAGTCACCTTCAAGAGACTTAATTTGCACATAAATAGTTAGGTACCTTTGAGATCAACCATATTCGGTTAACCACCTTTGGTAGAACTTTGCACAATACCACTCATGCACTTTCAAAAGCACTCTACCCAATTTTTCGCCTGAAATTTTTCTAAGCATAGAATTTTTTGGAGTCTGAATGCCATGTGTTTCTCAAGTTTTCTCATTCGATATTCTCGAGCTTATAAACTCTTGGCCAAACTTCATCGAGGACCAAATAAGGTCTTTCCCAATTTGCCTGAGGTAAGCCATGAGATGATCTTCGGGGTTCCAGTTCAGCTTTTCGGAGAACAAGGTCCCCTTTTTTGATCCCTTTGGGCTTAACATGCAAGTTCACAGTGATGGCCACTCTTTGCTTAAAAGCTTTTCTTCTGAGTTTGGCCATCTCTTTATGTTCGTCAATCATATCTAACTTGCTTCTTAAACTGAGGTTGTTCCCTTCTTCATCAAACACCTACACTCTAACAGATGGTTGTATGACCTTGACCGGAATAATGGCCTCTATCCTGAAGATGAGTAAGAAAGGAGTCTCACCCATGGCCCTTCTGGGAGTTGTTCAGCAACTCCATAACACGCTCAGAAGCTCTCCTGTGGACTTTCCCTTTGCTTCCTTCAACCTTTTTTTCAAACCATCTTTTATCATTTTGTTGGACACTTCAACTAGTCCATTGCTTTACCGATGGGCAACCAGGGTGAAGTACAATTTTATCCCAAGGTCAGATGCAAATTCCTGAAAACCTTTGTCAGTAAACTGGGAGCCATTATTAGCTATTATCACCCTCAGCATGCCAAATCTGCATATGATGTTCTTCCAGAAAAATCTCTGTATGTCCTTCACCAAAATTGTTGCCAAAGGCTCTGCCTCGATCCACTTGGTGAAATAATCTACTGGACTACATAGAACTTCACTCCTCCTGAAGCTACTAGGAGAGGGCCAATGAGGTCAATACCCCAAATAGCAAAGAGGCAAGGGTAGTTCGCCGAGGTTATCATTTCCAAGGGTATTCTCTGGATGGGTGCGTGTCTCTGGCACTTCTCACATTTAGAAACAAACTACTTCACATCCTTCCTTAAGGTAGCCAGAAATATCCCTGCATAAGTAGTACTCTGGCAAGGGCATCAGTTCCGATGTGAGAACTGGAGGCCCCCTCATGAACTTCTTTGAAGACTATCTTAATGTCCTCTTCACTGGCACACCTTTGTAGTGGATTTCTATACCCTTGTCAGTTCAACTCTTCCCTGATCAGGAAGTATCTACTCAAGCACTTTCACACCTTTGCGGCTTCAAGAAGGTCTTCGAGAAGTTCAGAAGTGGACTCCTTTGATTTAGCCAAAGTATCTTCTATGGACATTATTGCTATGCTTGGCTGATACAGTACTTCGGTGGACTCCTTTGATTTAGCCAAAGTATCTGCTTCCATATTATCTCGTCGAGGTACATTTTCTATTTGTACCTTATCAAACCGTTAGATAAGCCTTTTTGTAAGATCATGGTATTTTTCTAAGTTTAGATCTTTTGCCCTGTAGTCCTACGCCATCTGTTGGACCACCAACTAAGAATCGCTATGGGCCTTCAGATTTCTCACACCAACTCTTTTTTCCAATCATAAGCCTGCTATGAGGGCTTCATATTCGGTGACATTATTGGTGACGCTGAATCCGAACTTGATGGACTTTAACGCTTCCATACCTTTGGGTCCCCACAGAATTACTCTAGCTCCTTGATACCCAGAACCGAAGGTGCCATTGACGAAGAGCATCCACTCGGATTCATCATTATTGGGGGCCCCTAGTGTATCTTCAGTTCTTGGTACTTTGGCGATGAAATCTACCAATGCTTAGGCCTTTATTGTCCTTCTCGACTCATAGGTAACGTTGTATTCACCAAAGTTGGATGCACCATTTTGATAATCTTCCAGAGTGGTCTACCTTCCTCATGACATCCCAAAGAGGTAAGTTACTTTGAACCATGATAGGATGTCCTTCGAAGTAAGGCCGCAACCTTCTGCTTGCCAACACTAGGGCATAGATGGCCTTTTGCAGGATAGGGTACCTAACTTTAGCACCATGCAGGGACTTGCTCACATAGTATACTGGCCACTATTTTCCTCCTTCTTCCCTTACTAGTACTGAACTTACTACCTGATGCCCCGAGGCATCTTCGTTTGTTGTCATGTTGACAGGTGGGGAGACTTCCTGAGGAGGCGAGCGCCTGGAGCTCTGGTTTCCCAGCTGAGTGTGCCTGAAAAGCTCAAAGAAGAGGTTAGGAGGTCCCCGGTTTGCTTTTCCGGGGAGGACCCTCCGACGCCCAAGTCAGTTTTCTGAGTGAAAGTGGAGGAAGAACACTAAGGGATCAAGTGTCTTGCCTGTTTTGTGTTTTCTCAGAGGGAGGAAAATGCCCATCCTTTGCCCAGTCCCATTTCCTAGTATTTATAGGAGTAGCTGGTCCGTTCAGATCATGACACGTGTTCGGTCGGATTTGATCTGTACTTTTGGACCTAGGGGACAGGCAGCCGTTTGCAGCCTCCTTTAGCCCTGGACCCGGACAGGTTGTGTCAGGACTGGGGCGGCTGCGGCGTGTCAGTTCGCCGTTCTGATGTGACGTGTAGGGCTTGTGGGCGACATGTCAGAGGCTCCTTAAATGCTCATATCGTACTCCCGAGGTCCCCTGGGCGAGGTCGCCCTTCGGTGCGTGCACCCTCTTCGGATTCTATCCGTCTTTTGGTGCGAGCACCTCCTTCGGGATCTATCCCATAGTTCTGGGAGTTCCCTTGATGAACACCTTCTTCGGGACTTATACCCATAGTCCGGTGATTCCCTTGTTCAGGTGTTTCTTGTTCGGGGAAGATCCTCTTCGGGGCTTCTGCCTTCGGGGAGATTCTTCCTTGCTTCAGAGAGATGGCTTTCTTACCCGAAGACGGTCAGTTTGGCCCCTCGATGGAGACGGTGTTATCCTCGGAATTCCTGACGAGCTAACCGAAGTCTCGAGCTCATAGTGTTTGACTTCGCACCTTCCGAGGTCAGTAAAAAGATCCTCTCTTGGGTGACGTCAGACTCCTCGGCCAATATTCTGGCAGGGAGTTACTACCGAGGAGGCAATAGCCTTTGGCTATCACAGGCCCCCCTCCGAAAAGCCGAAGTGAGAAACTTCGGTTCATCGGTTTTCGGGTCCTGTGGTTGTGATATCTGCGCCGAAGACGCCTTCTTCTGCCTGAAGCGATGGGCAGCCCTTTTTGCGTCCTCGAGGCGCGAGAAGATAGGCTGTCCCTGTGCCGAAGATACACCTTCTGCCCGAAGTCACAGGCTGTCTCTTGGTGTCCTCGTGGCGAGGGAAAATAGGATAACCTTGTACCGAAGATAGACCTTTTGCCCGAAGTCACAGGCTGTCTTTTGGTGTCTTCGAGGTAACCTACTTTTTTGCCTTTATAGGTCTGTTCATGCGTCGCATCCTGTGTCCAGCAGAGTCAGTCTAGGGCGGCGCCTCTAGACCAAATGGTGTCAGAGGGCGTGCTCGACGTGATGGACGACACGTGGCACGTTTGCTGCGCGATGACCGACACATGGCACACTATTATTGGGTGGGAATGCACTGAGTACGGCAGGCGCGGCTTTTCAGGCGCATTTAGCAGTTATGGCGACGCTTCGCCTTCCGAGGGGTACTAATGACGACGGTTCACCTGGCCTTCTCGGCCTATATATACCAGCCCTGTCATAACCCTCTTTTTGCTTCTGCTTTTGCTTTCTTCTGCCTTCTAATTCTCTCCCGATTTTCCGCGGCGGTTCTCCTTTTTCAGGCGTTTTTCCGACCACTTTTCACGACGGCTTCCAGAAATCCAGATTCCGGCAAGACCTTTGGTGGGTTTTAGTCCTTTTGCTTTTTTCAAAGCTTCTTCTTTGTTTTTCCCGAACTCGTTTTCCTTGTTTTTCCCGAACTCATTTTCGTTGTTTTTCCCGAACTCATTTTCATCATGCCTGTTCCCGAGAGTTGGCAACCTCTTCTTTCTCACCCCTGCTGCACTACTCCGGCAAAACTAGCGAAGTGGAAGAAAAAGTTTTTCTTACCCTCTTACTCTGTGACGAGGTTGCCCCGTCCTGACCAATTTCCTTTCTCCAACCGAAGTGATGAAATCACCGTTTTCCGAGCCCAACTGAAGGCCGGACTTCGGTATCCCCCCCCGGAGATGGTTAGCGCGTTCTGCAACTTCCATGGCATTGCCGTTAACCAACTCCCACCGAACTCGTACTGCTATTTCAATGCCTTCCTCTGTATGTGCGGCGTTTTCAAAATAAAACCTCACTTTGTAGTTTTTCTTCAGTACTACAAGCTCTTCGTGGTCCCGAAGGGTGGCTTCTACTTTATGCTACCTCGGGGATCCGGGAGCAAAAAGTATACGTTCACCTTCGGCACCAAAGACAGCTGGCGAGGGTGGCAACAAAAATTCTTTTTCCTGAAGAAGTCAGAGACTTGGTCGCACGTCCCGACCAAGTGGGCTTAGGGGAGGCTCAAGATGGATGTTGTTGACCCGAAGATACCGCTAGAAGCCGACGTAGCACCTATCTTTGAGGACTTCGACAGGCGCATCCGGGCTGTCTCTGACTGGGCTGCCGAGGTCTCTCCTCGTGCCCTTTACCCCTTTCCGATCAACTGGAGGCTCATGACCGAAGAGGTCCTTCGGGAACTCAAGGTGGTAAAGGAGCATGAGACAGACCTCAACATGCCGAAACCGGCTTCTTCGGGGAAGGACTCCTGGCTCGTGAAACTCCTTCGGGGGAATGAGACTTATGAGTCTTTTTATGAGAGTAAGTTACCTTCTCATTTTTCCCTTCATAACTTCATCTTGGACTTACACTGATCTTCATTTTCTTTTTTCAGAGATGGGCGACGACGCGGCTGCCTTCAACAAGGCTCTTTTTACCGGGCAGGCTGAGAGGGGCGAACAGACAAAGAAGGCCGCCTCTCGGAGGCGGAAGCAGACTTCGGCCGGCCCTCCTTCCAAATGGGCAAAGAAAGCTGCTCCTTCCTCTCTTCCGCAAATTCCGGAGGAGGTAGGCGAGGAGCCCGAAGACCCTGCTGCCCCTTTGCCCGAGCTTCCTTCTGTCGACGCCCCTTCTTCCGACGTCCTTCCTCAAAGCCCCACGCCTTTGCATGCTCTTCTGGAGGGCGATGGGGAGGAGACCCCTTCTGCCGAGGAACGGCGCCAAATAAAAGGCAAGGGGATCTCTACTGAGGCGACGTCGATTCTTGACGACGACGTTACCGAGGTGCCAGCAGGTTTGTACTTTGTCGAAGAACCTTTTTTTTTCTTTTGTAAATCCTTAAGGGTTTTCTGGCCTTAACCAATTTTTCTGCCTTGTTGTGCAGCGGAGGTGGCCGCTCCTGACTGGGTTGCCGAACACGCCCGCAAGAGGGCCCTTCGGGATGCCAAAGTCCCAGCAGGGAAAGTTCCGAAGGAGCCCTTCTGGACGTTCACGGAGGACATGAATATGTACTCCGAGGACTGTCCCGAGATGGCCAGGCAGGTGTGCAAAGGGGTGCTTACTGAGGCCTCTTACAAGGCCCTTACGGCGGCTTACCCAGGCGACAACTCTTTGGCCGCCAAACTCACTGAACATGCCGCCCAGGTACGCTTCACTGTTTCCTCAGTGCCAATTTCGCCTTTGCTTTTTACTTAGCATCATTTTCCCTTTGTTTGCTTTTTTTGCAGCTGATGGGGTATGCCGGGTTGCTCCGTGTTCGGGTGGCGCGAGAGTCAGAAAGGAGGGCGTCACTCTGGGACCTTTACACCAAGACGAAGGCCCAGTGTTCGGCGTTGGCTGCCGACAATGCTCAGCTGAAGCAGTCTTCAGAGAAGGAAATTGCTGAACTTCGGGAGGGGTTCATAAAAGAGAAAGAGGAACTTGAGAAAGGCACCTCCCAGAAACTTTCCGACATCGGCTCTCGGATGGCGGAGCTAACTTCGATCGTAGAAACGATTCAAAAGGATAAGTCAGAAAGTGACGCAATCCTTGCGAAGACGCTCGAGGAAAAGGCCCAGCTCGAAGCCGAGGTCGCATCTCTGAAGAAGCCTTCAGAAGAGAAGAAGAAGATGAAGGCATTGAAGAGAAAGCTCAAGGATCAAGGATTTCTGGAGAAGGACTATGCGGATTTGGCGGTCAAGAAGCGGGAGTCCGATGATATGACGAAGTTGGGCTTTCAAGACGGCTTCTGTCTTGTTCGGCACCAAATTCTGCAGAAGTTCCCAGATTTTGACCTCTCCTTCCTGGAAGGCATGAACATCCCCAAGGAGCCTCGGTGGACTTGGTCCAAGATCGAGCACTTGAAACTGCCTCCTTCTCTCCCGGCGCCGAAGGCTGCTGACAAAAGCACAGAGGCTGGCAGTTCTCAAGACGCCGAGGTTCCTTAGTACTAGGGCCTTTTGTCTTCATTTTCTTCTTCTTTTTTGTAGTCTTTCAGCAACTTTCTTCTCTGTAAGCACTCTTTGGCTCAATAGATAAAAATTTGGCTAAGTATTTTTTGCCAGATTCCTTTGTTTCCCTCTGTCCCGAACATAATTCGCTCGAGAGACTTCGGAAAACCATACTTTTGCTTTCCTTTGTCCCGAACATATTCTCAAGAGACTTCGGAAAACCATACTTTTGCTTTCCTTTGTCCCGAACATATTCGCTCAAGAGACTTCGGAAAACCATACTCTTGCTTTCCTTTGTCCCGAACATATTCGCTCAAGAGACTTCGGAAAACCATACTCTTGCTTTCCTTTGTCCCGAACATATTCGCTCAAGAGACTTTGGAAAAACTTACTTTTACTTTCCTCGGCGATTGCTTTCGTGAGACTCTTGTTTTGTACTTCTTCAGAACTTTTTACTTAGACAAATTTTTCCAACTTGTGGAATACAACTTTCCCACCGAACTTTTTAGGCATAGAATTTTTTCAAGGCCTCTGAGTGCCAAGTATTTTTTAATTCTATGCCTTCGGCATCACCGAGCTTATAAACTCCTTTTCGTACTTCGGCAAGTACCAGGTAGGGTCCTTCCCAATTTGCGCGAAGTACCCCGTGGGACGGCTTTCGGGGTGCAAATTCAGCCTTTCGGAGAACGAGGTCTCCCTTCTTTATTCCTTTTGGCCTGGCGCGTAGGTTTATGGCTGCTGCCACTCTTTGCTGGAAAGCTTTTCTTCTCAGCTCGGCTACTTCTCTGTGTTCGCTGACGAGGTCGAGCTTGGTTCTCAGGCCGAGGTCATTTCCTTTTTCATCGAACACTTGGACTCGTATTGACGGTTGTACTACTTCGACAGGGATGATGGCCTCTGTACCGAAGACGAGTGAAAAGGGCGTTTCCCCTGTGGCTCTTCGGGGTGTTGTTCGGTAGCTCCATAACACGCTTTGGAGTTCTCCTGGCCATTTCCCTTTTGCTTCCCTCAGTCTCTTTTTCAGACCATCTTTTATGGTCCTGTTAGATACTTCCACCTGCCCATTACTTTGGGGGTGAGCTACTGGGGCGAAGTGCATTTTTGTCCCGAGGTCGCTAATGAACTCTTGGAATCCTTTGTCTATGAACTGGGATCCATTGTCCGCTACGAGTACCCTCGGTATGCCAAATCTGCATACGATGTTTTTCCATACGAACTTCTGCACTTCTTTTGCCGAGATAGTTGTCAGAGGTTCTGCCTCGACCCACTTAGAGAAATAGTCTACTGCTACTACGCAGAACTTTACGCCTCCAGGCGCTGTTGGGAGTGGCCCAATGAGATCTATGTCCCAAACTGCGAAGGGCCAAGGATAGTCTGCCGCAGTCACGAATTCCGAGGGTGTTCTTTGGATGTTCGCATGTCTCTGGCAACTACCACATTTCCGGACGAACTGCTTGGCGTCCTTTCTCAGGGTAGGCCAGAAGTATCCTTGGCGAAGTATCACTGCTACTAGGGCGTCGGTTCCGATGTGCGAACCACAGGCACCTTCGTGAACTTCTTCGAGGATCATTTCAGTATCCTTGGCGAAGTATCACTGCTGCCAGGGCGTCGGTTCCGATGTGCGAACCACAGGCACCTTCTTGAACTTCTTCGAGGATCATTTCAGTATCCTCTTCACTAACACACCTCTGTAGTGGATTTGCATATCCTTGCTGATATAGTTCTTCTCCAATTAAGAAGAAACGTCCGAAGCGCCTTCGCACTTTTGCGGCTTCACTGGGGTCTTCGGGGAGTGTGTTGGTTGCGAGATACGTTTTGATTGGTTCTTTCCATCCTTTCCCCGAGGTCGCTATGCTTAACACCGCGACGCTGGGGTGGCTTAGCACTTCGGTGCAAGTTTTGGACTTCGCCAAACAGTCTGCCTCAGCATTTTCTCGTCGGGTTACGTTCTCGATTTTCACGACGTCAAATTCCCGAATAAGCTTTGTTACCAACTCATGGTATTTCGCCAAGGTCGGGTCTTTCACGCCATAGTCCCCTGCCATTTGCCGGACCACCAGCTGGGAATCATTATGGGCTTTCAAGTTTCTCACGCCAATTTTTCTGGCCAAGGCGTAATCCTGCTATGAGGGCCTCATACTCGGCCATGTTGTTGGTGGCGTTGAAACTGAACTTGATGGCCTTCATTACTTCTAGGCCTTCGGGGCCTCTGATAATCACTCCAGCTCCCTGGTGTTCGGATCCTGAGGCCCCGTCAACATATAACGTCCATTCTGGCTCGTCTTCGCCCGAAAACGAATGTCCCTCCTCGGTGTTTGGTACTTCGGCGATGAAGTCTGCCAAAGCTTGAGCTTTTATAGCTTTCCGGGGTTCATACGTGATGTCGTGTTTGCCAAGCTCTATACACCACTTGGAAAGCCTTCCCGAATGATCCACTTTCCTCATAACATCCCGTAGAGGCAGGGTACTTCGGACGATAATGGGGTGAGCCTGAAAGTATGGCCGTAGCCTCCTTCCTGCAACTACCAAGGCATATATAGCTTTTTGAAGCAAAGGGTACCTGACTTCGGCGCCATGCAGGGACTTGCTGACATAGTAGACCGGCCATTGCTTTGGCCCTTCTTCTTTCACGAGGACCGAGCTCACAGCTTTTTTCGTGACGGCGAGGTATAATACGAGGGGCTCTCCCTCCCGAGGTTGCCGCAGAGTCGGCAGGCTGGCCAAGTAGACTTTGAGTTCTTCCCAGGCTTTTTGGCAATCTTCATCCCAAGGATGACCATTCCTTCCGAGGTCGCCTTCCATCTTTGCTGCCTTTGTGAGGACTTTGAAGAAGGGTCGACACCTATCTCCGTACCTGGAAATAAACCTGCTCAGAGAGGTTATTCTTCCGGTGAGTCTTTGCACGTCTTTGACTGTGGCAGGAGTTCGGAATTCAAGCAGAGCCTTAATCTTCTCGGGGTTAGCATCGATGCCTCTTTCGGATACCATGTACCCAAGGAACTTTCCCGAGGTCACCCCGAAGATGCATTTCTCAGGATTAAGGCGGATCCCGAAGGCTCTGAGTTTTTGGAAGGTTTCCTCTAAATCTGCAACGTGGTAGCCAGGCAGTTTGCTTTTGACTATCATATCATCAACATACACCTCCATGTTCCTCCCCATTTGGTCTTTGAAGACCTTGTTCATCAGCCTCTGGTAGGTGGCTCCTGCATTTTTGAGTCCGAAGGGCATCCTGATATAGCAATATGTTCCTCCTTCGGTGATGAAGGCAGTCTTCTCTTCATCTTCGGGGTCCATCCTTATCTGATGATACCCACTGAAACCGTCCAGGAAACTTAGGAGCCCATACTCGGCAGTTGAGTCTACCAGTTGGTCTATTGGCGGAAGAGGATATGAATCTTTCGGGCAAGCATCGTTCAAATTTCTGAAGTCGATGCACATCCGCAGCTTACTACTTCCTTCTTTTGTGGCAATTACTACGTTGCTTAGCCATTCGGGGTAGTTTACCTCCCGGATAACGCTAGCGTCTATCAGACGCTGGACTTCGGTCTTGACGAAGTCACTTTTACAGCATGTGCTAGGTTGCTTGCTGGAGCCTTTCGTGCTCTGACGAACACCTTTCTCACCTCGCTTTGATTAATGAAGATCTTTGCGTCTCCTTCTTTGGTGGCGAAGGTGACGGTCAAGTACTTTACATCAGGGCGAATGTGCAAATTTCCCTGTGTCTGTCTGCCGAGGATGGCGTTGTATGACGAAGGAACGTCCATGACTATGAACCTTGCCATGGTAGAGGCGAACAACTCAGCAGTTCCTTTCTCCGAAGTTCCTTTCATCATCAAGGGGAGGTCGATCCACCCGAGGACAGGTAGCTCAGATGGTCCTACGCCGAACGTGGGTGAAGTAACAGTCTTGAGGTCACTCCTGGATACGCTCAAGCTTGGCAGCAAATGTGAGAACAAGACGTCTGCGTTTGACCCATCATCCAGCAGTACCCTCTTGACGTCCCAGTTTCCTATCCTTGCCATTATTAGCAATGGATCGTCATGAGGGAATACGATGGTGGAGCCATCCTCGCGGGCCAATTTTTTCATCGGGCTCTGATATTCCATCACTGCTATCTCTCTGGCCCTTCTTTTCCTTTCCGAGGATGGAAGCCCGGTTGTGATCGTCTGTATTACTCCTGCCGAAGGTGGAGGACGCCTTCTCGGACTTCGGTTCCTTCGCCTGTCCGAATCGTAATCCTCGTCATCGGGCTTTCCTTCCTCCTCTTTTTTCCCTTTCGGGGAAGGCATTCTCAAATAACGCCGAAGCTGGCCCTGCTTTATCAGTGATTCAATGTACTTTTTCAACTGAAAGCAGTCTTCGGTGTCATGACCGTGATCACGGTGGAACTGACAGAACTTCTTCATGTTCCTTCTGTTGTCAGCAGTCATGCCCCTTGGCCGTTGGATTTGAGCCCCCTGTTTTTCCAACGCCATAAGGACGTTAGCCCTCGTGGTGCTCAGAGGTGTAAAGTTTTGGGGCTTCCTTCCTCCTACTCGCATTCTCCGAGGTCGGCCTGACTGTTCCGTTGGACACCGGGCTTGCTGGCTGGACCCTTCGCCACGAGCTTGAATTTGGTCGTGTTTTGGTCCAGTCATTCTCAGTTCTTCGGCTGTCATGTGTTGTTCAGCCCTTCGGTAGAATTCTCCCAGCGTGTCCGGGGGATCTTTGGAGAATTCGTAAAACAAGTGCGAATCCCTCCGGAGGCCCCTCGTCATGGTGAGGATGCGGATTTCGGGACGAAAGTCCGGAAC
>SMDT01002366.1:0-39838 GCA_005392925.1 Aquilaria sinensis
GACTTCTCATGATTTTTCAACCACATTAGCTATTTTTAGTAGTGGTACTTTCTGCCTTACACAGCAGCTGGTCCCTTCAAGTTTCTGGAGTGCTTAGTGCTTTGGAAGTTCTCCAAGAAGCTTAGTGTACGCAGTAACTGAGTTATTGTCATGTATGTGGTGTATAAATTCATGTAAATGAGTTGGGTATGTTGTATGTCTAGTGTGAGAAGGATATATGGATCAATGGGGTGTAGTTTTAAGTGTGTATATAATGCTGTCCATATGGTGTTTAGAGGCTGTTTTGATGTCATTTTTATGAATGATTGTTAAAAAGGGTTCTAAATTCATGGGAATGGTTTCCCCAGGTGTAATAAACATGCACGGACACTACGAAGTGGGTTTTGTACCTGGACATGGAGTGTATGAATATTATGATATTTTGTATGGGCATAATAGTCAATAGTGGCTAAAATTTTGTACTCTATACTCTAGCTGCCATAACTTTCTGTAAATAAACAATTTGGCTATAAACTTTTTACCACACTTATAAAACTTCAAGTTGAATAACTTGGCTTTTGAATTACTAGATTTGGTGCCCTGTATCCAGAGTTATGGCCTCTCAAAAGTTGACTAATTTTGCTGAGCACTATTCATATGGTTATTTCTACCTGGTTAAGTGAAAAATCCATAATTATAAATTTAGATGGATTTAATTCCTCAAACTTGTTTCCCTATGAAGGTTTAAGTGTATTAAAGGGGTTAAGACCTTTAGGGCACAGGAAAACATGGGTAGAATTTGAGTTGGACATGGTGTGAAAGTTTGAACACATAAAATGCACACCAATAGTATCATGTGTGGATATGATTGTACATGCACTTGGGGATTTTACTCAAATTCCACATTAGCCAGCAATAAAGAATTTCATTGTCATCATTACTTCTAGATCTAGTGGTATGTGAATATATGAGTGATGTTTGTACCAATATACACATCTTTGCATAATGACCAAGAGGGCCACTTGGGAAACATAGTGCGCATGTTCTGCTTGGCCTACAGGACATGGCTTGCCTGTGGCTTGAGCTCACTAAATCTAATCATTATATAGAAGCACTAATAGTGGTAACAGGGGACGCCATGGTATTTGTCAATGAGACCTCGATAAGTAGTGGTTAGATGGCTAGCATGTGAGGATCCGCAAGCAATAGGGAATTAGTCTGAACTCGACCTAAATGAAGGAAGAAAGAGAACACTGAGAATAAGCACAGCCTACCCATCTCAACAAAATTTGAGGAGGTGGAGATCACGACCAATAAAAAGGTCAAAGTTGGCAAAGTCCCTCCTAAAAAGTGATATGCTGGGGATAAACCTTGATGTCATCACCCATAAACTATAAGTCTACCTCTCAACTAGGCTAATTTAGTAGAGCAAAAGGAACTAGGTGGTGTCCTTGGGGACATCAATAGTATAAGATTTTCATTGACATCTACAAATGTATGTAGTCCGATTAGATATAGCCCCTAAATAACACCAGAAAAATGGGTGATAGGAGTCCTCGGAGTGTTTTCCAAGAGGGGACTCTCCAATGCTCAAGTGAAAAGGTAATTGATGCCCGGCAGCATCTTCATTGAATGACATGTTGGCCCCCATGGAAGACTTCCAGTGTTAAGATGTCTGACACACTCAGAAGAACAAGGGTTAGGAGATCCTCGGAGTGTGTTTCCGGGGGAGGAGCCTCCGACGCCCAAATCAATATTTGTGAAAGTGGTAGTAAAGGGTAGAGTGCAGAGAATAGAGAAAGTCATGTGTCCTTACCAAGGTCAATCCTAAGTATTTATAGGAAGGTAGAGGGAGGAGGCCGTTTGACACAGCCTATCCAGATCATGACATATGTTCAGTCAGATCCAATCTGTACCTTCGGAGGCAGGCCTCTCCAGCTGACCGTAGGCCACTCTGGCCAGAAGGTAGGGGCAAGTGTGAGATCTCTTTCTCTGAGGCTCCTTAACTATTTTTGTCATAAGTCTTTTTTCCCCCCCCCCCCCCTCCCCCCCTGCAAGACCCCTTCGGGGTGTTGAGAACCTTTTTGAGACTGCAGAGATTTCTTTCCTCCGAGGGTTATCGGGGATGGCCCTTCAGTGAGGTGGGTCACCTTCAAGAGACTTTTTTTCTCTATTGAGGATGGTGGATCTGCATTTTTGAGGTAGGTAACTTCACAAATCTGAGGGTGGTGAGGACATCTTTTACCAAAGCCGGTTCATCGGTCCACGTGCGCGAGGGTGGTGGTGTGAAGAATGATCCGAGGTAGGGGTTAAGTTAAAACCGAGGGTGGCATCAACTTAGAGGATCAGGAAATCTAGGGGGTGATATCACATGCTCCCCTTGGAAGAGCCAAAGTAGTGCGTTCAGCGCCAGCCACTTAAGAGTACGTAATAAGAAGTTGAGGTTGTTCCTTAGCCAAGGGACCTAACTTTTGAAAGCTCCTCGGGCAGACCCCTCTTTTTTCCAAGGTTGCTTTCTCAGCAATATCCGAGGGTTTTTGTACTTTGTTTTGAGCCTGTTGCAGGGATGTTGTCCTGAACCAACTTCCAATTTTTTGGCAAGGTCACACGTTCAGCATCGAAGGAGCTATTTCATGTCCTCTAGCTAAAGTCATATCTTCGAAGGTGAGGGCCTATAATTTCCTGAATGATTTTCATTCCCACCTTCTGTCAATGGACTGTCTTATCTTCTGACTGGGTAGTTGCGCCATTTCAGGGTAGGTGATGTAGGGCTGCTAGTGTTAGTAAGCGTGCCCTTAATTTTTGCATCATGTGACACATGCCATTGAGTTAATGGCGCTCAGTTGTCATCCCGGATGTCGGGTCGCATCCCTTATCTTCTTGCGAAGGGGTCATTAATGGCAATGCTTCACCTGCCCTCTTCATAATCTATATAAGGCCTTTGTCCCTCAGGGGTTTCCTTACTCTTCTACTTTCACTCCTTTTTCTCTCAATTTCTCTTTCATTATCCAGCTTTTTTCTTATGGTGGTACAAGCGGCGGAGCGATTTTCAACAAGATTCTACAACATTTCCGAAGTCCTCGGGAGATAGCCGAAGACCTCCGAGCCCGGCACACCAGGAAAACCCGAGGACACTACTTGCCCCCCCAAGGTTGTGAACAGATCGCCTTCGGAAAAGCGGCACCAGACATAGCGAGCCGAACATGATATCCCCGAAGGCGGAACTAACTGAAACTGGGAACCCCCGAACTGAGGGCTGGTTTCCCGAAAAGGCTCTGTCCGTGCCAAAGGACGACCTCACCCAGGGACCTCGGGAGTACGGCAGGAGCATTTATGGAAGCATTTAAGAAAGCCTCTGACACGTCCTTTCACAGACGTCACAGGCCGCCTCAAAAGGTGCTCTGACACACGGATGCCATCAGAATCACATCATGGCCCATCTCAGCACATGGCCCAAGGCAACCTGCTACCAGCTATCTGTCTCCTACGCCCTGAAATTCAGGAACATCCGACCGAACACGTGTCGCGATCTGAACGGGCTAGGCACTCCTATAAATACCATGAATTAATACTTGGCAGGAGGTTGGTTGGCAAAACACTGCTCCCACACTCTGAGAAAATTACCAGGCAAGACTCTTCAGCCCTGTGTGCTATTACCTTTGCCTTTTTCTCAGCCAACCACTGACTTGGGCGTCGGAGGCTCCCCCCCTGGAAAAACACTCCGGGGGTCTCCTAACCCTCTGTTTCTGAGCTTTCAGGCACACTCCCTTGGGCGATCCATCCTCCAGGTGTTCTTCCTCCCAGAAGTCTCTCCACCAGTCACCATGACTCTAAACGATGAGGCCCCCGGCCATCATTTGGCGCCGTCTGTGGGAACCCGCTCTGAGATCGCCGTCGTTGAAACTCGGCGTTCTAAGGACAAGGGGCTCCCAAAGTTCCCGTCCGCGCCTGAGACACAACCGGCTGCTAAGCAAACACTCCTAGAGACTTCTGCGCCTGAGGAAGACCGCCCTCTGGTAATTACCATGAGTTTCCTGAGGGACTTCCAACGTTCGGTCGTGGCTGAAATGACCCAGCAAAGCGACTGGAGATGGCCGCAGCAAACACAGGCCCAGAGCCCCCCCTTACCAACACGCCCTCGGGAGAAAAGCCCTAAGTCTACTCATTGCAGCTCGGGAAGTGGAGATCCGCGTGAAGAATCATCCACGGAAAATATGCCCATCGGGAAACAGCCTGTGGGACGAAGGAGGTCTGAGCGACCAAGGGTTCTGCAGCGAAGAAGTTCGTCGGCTGAGGCGAGGTCCCTGTCCTCTCAGCGCCGAACTCACTCCCCGAAGAGGCGCCGGCAGTCTCCCTTCCCCGAAGGAGGGCCGAGTACCACAGTGCTTATGGAGAGGATACTAGTACGGCTAGATAAAGTGGAGAAGCAAATGGCCAGAAAACCTGTCTGGGCCAGACTCTCGGGGACCTTCTGCGAAGATGACTCTCCTTTCACTCGTGCCGTTGCTGAAGCAGCCATGCCAGGTGACTTCAGGGTGCCTCGGCTGGAGATATATGATGGCCGCACTGATCCACAGGCCCATCTGATGAAATACAGACGCAGCATGATAATGCACGGTGCTGATGATGCTACCATGTGCAAATGCTTTGAAGTCACCCTCATAGGGCCAGCAACTGCGTGGTACAATTCATTGCCTCCAGGGACCATCACTGAGTTCCAGGAGTTGTCCACGGCCTTTACGCAGCAATTCATCGGGAGCAGGCCGACTGCAAAGATGCCTGTCCAGATGTTCGACATAGAGCAGAGAAACGGAGAGACCATCCGAGACTATGTCGAAAGGTTCAACAGGGAAGCCCTGAGCGTCCCAGACTTTCGGCCCGAAATCCGCATTCTTGCCATGACACGGGGCCTTCGGCGGGACTCACAGCTGTTCTACGAGTTCTCAAAGGACCCCCCGGACACCCTCGGAGAATTTTATCGAAGGGCCGAACAGCACATGATAGCCGAAGAGCTGAGAATGGCTGGGCCAAAGTCAGACAAACACCGCGCCGAAGGGTCCAATCAGCAAGCCCGTAATCCTACCGAACAGGCAGGACGATCTCGGAGGATGCGGGGAAGGAAGCCTCAAAGTTTCACGCCCCTGAGCACCACACGGACCAACATTCTCATGGCGCTGGAAAGGCAAGGGACGGAGATTCGGCGGCCAAGGGCCATGACCGCCGATAATAAGAAGAATGCAAAGAAGTTCTGCCAGTTTCATCGCGACCACGGTCATGACACCGAAGACTGCTTCCAGCTGAAGAAGTACATAGAGTCGCTGATAAAACAGGGCCAACTTCGGAAATACCTGAGGATGCCATCCCCGAAAGGCAGAAAAATGGAGGAAGAAAGGGCCGAAGATGAGGACTATGACTCCGACAGGCGGAGAAACCGAAGTCCAAAAAGGCGCCTCCACCTCCGGCAGGGGTTATCCAAACAATCACCACGGGGCTCCCATCCTCGGAAAGAAAGCGAAAGGTCAGAGAAATTGCAATCACGGAATATCAAAATCCAGCAAAAAAGCTGGCCCGCAAAAATGGATCCACCATCGTCTTCCCCCACGACGATCCGCTGCTGATAACGGCGAGGATAGGGAACTGGGACGTCAAAAGGGTGCTACTTGATGACGGATCAAATGCGGACGTCCTATTCTCGCACTTACTGCCGAACTTGGGCATCTCCAGCAGCGAACTTAAGCCAGTCACCTCGCCCACCTTCGGGGTCGGACCATCCGAACTGCCTGTTCTCGGATGGATCGACCTCCCACTGATGATGAAAGGGACTTCGGTAGACGGAGCAGCTGAGTTGTACGCCTCCACAATGGCAAGGTTCATCGTCATGGATGTCCTGTCCTCGTACAACGCCATCCTTGGAAGGCAGACACAGGGAAGCCTGCACATTCGCCCTGATGTGAAGTACTTGACTGTCACATTCGCCACCAAGGATGGAGATGCAGAGATCTTCATAGACCAGGCCGAGGTAAGAAATGTGTTTGTGAAAGCACGAAAGGCTCCGGCAAACAACTCTACACAAATGGTGGAGGCAAAGGTGCAGGAGAAACACAAATGGTGGAGGCAAAGGCGCAGGAGAAAGGCAAAGGAGAAGATCCCGCAAAGGCAGAAACGGAAGCAGTAGATCTTGTCCCAGGACAATCTACCCGAATAGGGAAGAGCTTGGACGAAGGTGACAAGGAAAAACTTGTATCCTTTCTGCTGGAAAATAAAGATCTGTTTACCTACTCACCAAAAGATATGCCGGGGGTGAACCCTGGCATAATACAGCACAGCCTCAAAGTAAGCCCGGAAGCAAGGCCTGTCCGGCAAAAGAAACAAAGCATCTCAGCCCATAAGGGCAACTTTGTCAAAACCGAAGTCTAGCGACTGTTGGAAGCCAAAGTTATCAGGGAAGTGAAGTAGCCCGAATGGTTAAGCAATGTGGTCATCGCCACAAAAGAAGGTAGCAGCAAACTCCGGATGTGCATCGATTTCAGAAATTTGAACGATGCTTGCCCGAAAGACTCATACCCTCTGCCGCCAATAGATCAGCTGGTAGATTCAACTGCGGAATATGGGCTCCTAAGTTTCCTAGACGCCTTCAGTGGCTACCATCAAATAAGGATGGACCCCGAAGATGAAGAAAAAACTGCCTTCATCACCGAGGGAGGAACATACTGCTATATCAGGATGCCCTTCGGGCTCAAGAATGCAGGAGCCACCTACCAAAGGTTGATGAACAAGGTCTTTAAGGACCAAATGGGGAGAAACATGGAGGTATATGTTGATGATATGATAGTCAAGAGCAAGCTGCCTGGCTACCACGTTGCAGATCTAGAGGAAACCTTCCAAAAGCTCAGAGCCTTCGGGATTCGGCTCAATCCTGAAAAGTGCATCTTCGGGGTAACCTCGGGAAAATTCCTTGGGTACATGGTATCCGAAAGAGGCATTGACGCTAACCCCGAGAAGATTAAGGCTCTGCTTGAGTTCCGAACTCCTGCCACAGTCAAAGACGTGCAGAGGCTCACCGGAAGAATAACCTCTCTGAGCAGGTTTATTTCCAGGTACGGAGATAGGTGTCGACCTTTCTTCAAAGTCCTCACAAAGGCAGCAAAAATGGAAGGCGACCTCGGAAGGAATGATCATCCTTGGGATGAAGATTGCCAAAAGGCCTGGGAAGAACTCAAAGTCTACCTGGCCAGCCTGCCGACTCTGCGACAACCTCGGGAGGGAGAGCCACTCGTATTGTACCTCGCCGTCACGGAGAAAGCTGTAAGCTCGGTCCTCGTGAAAGAAGAAGGCCCAAAGCAATGGCCAGTCTATTACGTCAGCAAGTCCCTGCATGGCGCCGAAATCAGGTACCCTTTGCTTCAAAAAGCTATATACGCCTTGGTGCTTGCAGGAAGAAGGCTGCGATCGTACTTTCAGGCTCACCCCATCATCGTCCGAAGTAGTCTACCACTACGGGATGTTATGAAAAAAGTTGACCATTCGGGAAGGCTCTCCAAGTGGTGCATAGAGCTTGGTGAACACGAAATCACATATGAGCCTCGGAAGGCCATAAAAGCCCAAGCACTGGCAGATTTTATCGCCGAAATACCCACCACTGAGGACAGCCACCAAGATCCGAACGAGGGTGAGCCAGAATGGACCTTGCATGTTGACGGAGCCTCGGGTTCCGAACACCAGGGAGCTGGAATAGTTATCAGAGGACCCGAAGGCCTGGAGGTAATGAAGGCTATCAAGTTCAGCTTCAGCGTCACAAACAATGTGGCTGAGTATGAAGCCCTCATAGCGGGATTACGCTTGGCCAGAAGGATTGGCGTGAGAAACTTAAAAGCTCACAGCGATTCCCAGCTGGTAGTTCGGCAGACGGCAGGAGATTATGGGGCGAAGGACCCAACCTTGGCAAAATACCACGAGCTGGTAGCAAAGCTCATCCAAGAGTTTGACGCCGTACGGATCGAAAATGTACCTCGGCGGAATAACACTGAGGCAGATTGCTTGGCGAAGTCTAAAACATACACCGAGGTGCTAGATCATCCGAGCATCTCAGTGCTGAGCATAGCGACCTCGGGAAAAGGATGGAAAGATCCCATAAAGAGATACCTCACAGAAAATATGCTCCCCGAAGACCCCGGCGACGCTGCGAGACTGCGAAGACGCTCCGGCCGATTCTTCCTGATTGGTGAAGAGTTATACCGGCAGGGATATGCAAACCCGCTGCAGAGATGCGTGGCTGAAGAGGATACTGAAATGATCCTTGAAGAGGTCCACGAAGGCATGTGTGGCTCACATATCGGAACTGATGCCCTTGCAGCGGTGATACTTCACCAAGGATACTTCTGGCCTACCCTGAGAAAGGACGCAAGACAGTTCGTCCGGAAATGTGGTAGCTGCCAGAGACACGCGAACATCCAGAGGGCACCCTCGGAAACGGTAAGTTCGGCTGACTATCCTTGGCCGTTCGCAGTCTGGGGTATAGACCTTATTGGGCCACTCCCCACAGCACCCGGAGGCGTGAAATTCTGCGTTGTAGCAGTGGACTATTTCTCTAAATGGGTCGAGGCAGAACCGCTGGCAACTATCTCGGCAAAAGAAGTGCAGAAGTTCGTATGGAAGAACATTGTATGCAGATTTGGCATACCGAGGGTACTAGTAGCTGATAATGGATCCCAATTCATAGACAAAGGATTCCAGGAATTTATCAGCGACCTCGGAATAAAGATGCACTTCGCCCCAGTAGCTCACCCCCAAAGTAACGGGCAGGTGGAAGTATCGAACAGGACCATAAAAGATGGCCTGAAAAAGAGACTGGGAGAAGCAAAAGGGAAATGGCCAGGAGAACTCCAAAGCGTATTGTGGAGCTACCGAACGACGCCCCGAAGGGCCACAGGGGAAACTCCCTTTTCACTAGTCTTCGGGACAGAGGCCATTATCCCAGTCGAGATAGTCAGACCATCAATACGGGTGCAAATATTTGATGAAGGTGGAAACGACCTCGGCCTCAGAACCAAGCTCGACCTCGTCGGCGAACACAGAGAAATAGCCGAGCTGAGAAGAAAAGCTTTTCAGCAAAGAGTGGCCGCGGCTATAAACTTACGGGCCAGGCCAAAAGAAATCAAGAAGGGAGACCTCGTTCTCCGAAAGGCTGACTTTGCACCCCGAAGGCCGTCCCACGGAGTACTTCGCGCAAACTGGGAAGGACCTTATCTGGTTCTCGCCGAAGTACGAAAAGGCGTGTACAAACTTGGCGACGCCGAAGGCGTAGAATTGAAAAATACTTGGCACTCAGACGCCTTGAAAAAATTCTACGCCTAAGATGAAGCGGAGGAATTGTAAGTACAGAATGCTCTTAAGGAAAGTTCTTAAGTATCCAAAATTGTGCAAAGCAGAATTCCGTGAAGATGCTCGCCGTAATAAAGCGCAGATTGACCTTCCAGAGTCCCTTGAGCCACCACGCTCGGGACAAGATGGAGAAATCTCGCAGAGACAGTTTTCCGAAGTCCCTTGAGCCATCACGCTCGGGAAAAATGGAAAACAACTCTCGAAAGATTTCCTAAGTCTCTTGAGCAAACATGCTCGGGACAAAAGGAAAAGAAGGAAAATTTTTTGACTAAGGAATTTCCGAAGTCCCTCGAGCGAACGTGTTCGGGACAAAATGGAAATGCAAAAGCCTGCAAAAAGACTTAGTCAAATTTTTCAGACTTTCCAAAAAGCCTCTGGAGCGAACAGGCTCGGCCAAGGGAAGGTAAAAGAGTTTCTTTGATTGCAGGTTTTCCGAAGTCTCTTGAGCAAATGCGTTCGGGGCAATGAAAATAAAGAAACTTGAAGAAACACTTAGCCAAAAAAGTCTTCATTAAGGAGTAAGCTGCTTTACAATAAAGAAGTGCCCGAAGAAGGAATACAAAATAGAAGGGAAGGAAAAGGGGCCCTAAAATAGCCTAAGGGTTCGCGGCGTCCCAAGAGCCACTCGCTTGCCCGCCCTTTTCCACCACCTTTGGCGCTGGAATTGAAGGAGGAAGGTTCAAATGTTCGACCTTGGACCATTCCCACCGAGGTCCCCCAGGAATGTTTAGAGCCTCTAGAAAAGAGAGGTCCAGATCTGGGAACCTCTGGAGGACTTGGTGCCGAGCAAGGCAGAAGCCGTCCTGAAAGGCGACCTTGGCCATTTGATTAGACTTGTTCTTCTCAAGCTTGAGGTCGTAAAGGTCGTCCTTCAGATCCGCGATCTCCTCTTCCAGTGCCTTTATCTGCTCCTTCCCCTTCGGATCCTTCTTCAAGGACACGACCTCGGCTGCAAGGATGTTTTTCTCAGCTGTCAGCGCCAGTATGATCTTGTCAAATTCTGACTTATTCTTTAGAAGCTCTTCATTGGCGGCCAGCATTCCATTTATCTGCTCGCCGAGGTCAGCAATCTTCTGGGAGGAGTCCTTCTCAAGTTCTTCTTTCTCCTTCCGGAACTCCTCCCGAAGGGCAGCAACTTTCTCCTTCGCAGCATCCGCTAGCTGCTGGTTTTTGGCGATCAACTCCAGGCGTGTGGCCTTCGCCTTTTCTAAAGTATCTAAGGCCGTAGTTTGGAACACAGCCTCCCTGGCCACCCGAACTCGGAGGTAGCCAGCATACCCCAGCAGCTGCGAAGAAGATAAACGCAAGGTCAGTAAGAGCCAAACACTTAGGAAAAAATTGAAGGAAATGGGTCTGAAGAGTATACCTGAGCAGCATGCTCGGTAACTTTCGCAGCGAGATCGTTGTCCTCCGGATAGGTCGCCGCAATAGCCTTGAAGGAGGCCTCAGTAAGCACCCCCTTCGAAATTTCCTTCGCCATTTGAGGACAGTCCTCGGAGTACAAATTCATGTCCTCCGTGAACGTCCAGAAAGGCTCCTTTGGTATCTTCCCCTGCAGGATTTTGGCGTCCCGAAGAGCTCGCTTTCGAGCATGTTCGGCCGCCTAGTCAGGGGTAGTCAACTCCCCTGCGTGGCAAGAATGAGAAGGAGATTAAAGACAAAGAAGGCAATCCAGAAAAAACAAAGGAAGTACACTTTGTCTGGAAACAAACCTGGTGGAACCTCGACAACGACGTCCTCGGAGTCCTCGGCCTCCTCGGTCGAAATGCCCTTGCCCTTCCGCCTGCGCCGCTCCTCGGCAGAAGGTACTTCTACCACTACATCAAGGAGGGCCTGCGACGCAGTAGGACTTTGGGGAGGGACGTCGGTTGAAGGGACCTCGGAAACAGCAGTCTCAGGCGCCGGAATCTCGGCTGTCCCAGGCTCCTCAGCAGTCTCCTCGGGAATTTCTTCTAGAGGAACCTGAGCAGGGACCTCGGCCGAATCATCAGGCGGCAAAGTGACAGCAACCTCGGCGTCCTCGTTTCCCTCCCCAATACTTTCCAAAGGGGAGGAAAGAACAGTCTTCTTCGCCCGTTTAGCCGAGGGACCAGCACCAACGGACTTCCGCCTTCGGGAAGCCGCCTTCTTTGTCTGCTCCCCCTTCTCCACTTGGCCGGAGAAAAGGGACTTGTAATAGGCGGCAGTCCCGTCGCCCATCTCTGAAAAAGGAGAGAAACATCAGCGTAAGTCCGAGGAAAAAACAGCAAAGGAGTAGAAGATGACTCACTTTCGACAAGCTTTTCGAAAGAAATTTCCTCCTTAAGAAGCTTGACCAACCAGGAATCCTTCCCGGCGATGGCAGGAGCTGGCATCTTGAGGTCAGTCTCGTGCTCCTTTACCACCTTTAATTCCCGAAGGACCTCTTCGGTCATCAACTTCCAGTTGATTGGAAAAGGGTAAAGGGCGCGCGGAGCGACCTCGGGATCCCAGTCAGAGACAGCCCGAATGCGGGCGTCGAAATCCCCGAACACGGGAGCCAACTCTGGGGTCAGCAGCATCCTCGGATCAACAACGTCCACATCCAGTGTTCCCTGAGCCCATTTGGTCAGAACGTACGACCAGGCCTCGTCCATCTTCAGGAAGAAGAACTTCTGTTGCCACCCCCGCCAGTTGCCACCCCCGCCAGCTATCCTTAGTGGCGAAGGTGAACATGAATTTCTTGCTCCCGGATCCCCGAGGTAGCATGAAATAGAAGCCACCCTTCGGGACCACAGAGAGCTTGTAGTACTGCATAAAGATTATGAAATGGGGTTCTATCCCGAAGACGCCACACATGCAGAGGTAGGCGTTAAAATAGCAGAACGAGTTCGGGGGAAGCTGGTTCACAGCAATGCCATGAAATTTGCAGAACTCGCACACCATCTTCGGGGGAGGATACCGAAGACCGGCCTTCAGCTGGGCTCGGAAAATGGTAACCTCCTTACTATGGTTTGAAAAAGCATAATGGCTAGAACGAGGCAGCCTAGTAATGGCGTAAGAGGGAAGAAAGAATTTTTTCTTCCACCTCTCTAACTTTGCAGGGGTGGTGCAACAAGGATGGGCTAAAAGAGGCTGCCAGCTCTCAGGAATGGGCATTTTCGACATGAAAACGAGTTTGAAAACGGAAGAAAACAGTTTCCAGAGAAAAACTCAAAAGAACAGAGGGATCAAAACGCTCTGGAAAACAAAAACCCACCGAAAGATTTGCCAAAATCTGAGGACGCCGTCGTGAAAGTTGGCTGGAAAAAAGCTCTGATTAAGGTAGCTCCGCCACAGAAAGCAAGAAAGTGCAAGAACAGGGGCAAAGCAGAGAAAAGAGCAGAAGAAAAAGCAAAAGGAACTTATGATGGAATGGGCTACTTATAAGCCAGAGGTGGGTAACCGAAACATCGTCATAAGTACCCTTTGGAGGCGAACCGTCGCCGTAACTGCTCTCTGCACCTGAAAAGGCGCGCCCTCTGTAACCGACGTGACTCTCCTCCAATGGCAAAGCGCCACGTGTCAACCACTGCGCAAAAATGGGGGACACGTCCTCCAAACGTCCCTTGAAAACTGGGACACGTCTTCTGACATCCCTGGAAAACTGGGACGCGCCGCTCAGACTGACACGCTTGGCCAAACAGACCTGCAGAAACAAAGAGCAGGCCAACTCGAGGACGCCAAGAGACAGGCTATGGCCGAACAGCCCATGACCTTCGGGCAAGAGGTGTATCTTCGGCACAGGCTCCGCCTCGAAGACACCAAAGAACAGGCCAAGGCCGAAGAGCCCATGATCTTCGGGCAAAAGGCGCATCCTCGGAACAGGTTGAGCTTCCAAAGAGACTCCCATAAACAACCTCGGAAAGAGATGCAAAACTGAAGTCTTCACTTCGGCTTTCCAAAGGGGGGCATGTGATAGCCAAACGCTATCGCCTCTATCTGGCCGAACTCCCTGCCACAAGAATGGCCAGAAGAAGCTGGCGCTACCCGAGAAAAGGTGTGATCATGCACCTCGGGAGATAGCCGAAGAGCTCCGAGCCCGGCACGCCAGGAAAACCCGAGGACACTACTTGCCCAACCCAAGGTTGTGACCAGATCGCCTTCGGAAAAGCGGCACCAGACATAGCGAGCCGAACACGATATCCCCGAAGGCGGAACTCCCTGAAACTTGGAACCCCCGAACTGAGGGCTTGTTTCCCGAAGAGGCTCTGTCCGTACCAAAGGACGACCTCACCTAGGGACCTCGGGAGTACGGCAGGAGCATTTATGGAAGCATTTAAGGAAGCCTCTGACACGTCCTTTCACAGACGTCACAAGTCGCCTCAAAAGGCGCTCTGACACACGGACGCCATCAGAATCACATCATGGCCCATCTCAGCACATGGCTCAAGGCAACTTGCTACCAACTATCTGTCTCCTACGCCCAGAAATTCAGGAACATCCGACCGAACACGTGTCGCGATCTGAACGGGCTAGGCACTCCTATAAATACCAGGAATTAATACTTGGCAGGAGGTTGGTTGGCAAAACACTGCTCCCACACTCTGAGAAAATTACCAGGCAAGACTCTTCAGCCCTGTGTGCTATTACCTTTGCCTTTTTCTCAGCCAACCACTGACTTAGGCGTCGGAGGCTCCCCCCCCCCGGAAAAACACTCCGGGGGCCTCCTGACCCTTTGTTTCTGAGCTTTCAGGCACACTCCTTTGGGCGATCCACCCTCCAGGCGTTCTTCCTCCCAGAAGTCTTTCCACCAGTCACCATGACTATAAACGATGAGGCCCCTGGCCATCAATATTGATGTGATGTGTTGTGTATTTTTTTTTTTTAGGCTGTTACACGCACACACCTCAGCATGCATAATGAGCTCAATACCAAGCTCACTCTAACCAAATTTTGCAAAACAACCAGGGTAGGCTAGTCATGTGAGGCAATAGTCTCCGCGCTTTCTCTAATCTGTAGTAGTAAGTAGTGTTGCCCGAGTGTGACGATGGTCACCCCGTGGGACCATGAAAACTACGACTCGAATTAATCCTTCCTCACGTAAGCCTTGTGGGTGAAGAATTAAGCCTTTTCTAGTCCGACAGGACTTAGTAAGAGGGATTCAAGAACCAACCTATAACCTTTCTTTCAAAAACTACCTATGCATGTAACGGCCCTATATCTATCCATTAGGACTACCATAACAAGACACATACTATTTAGTTGACTCGCTTCATTGTTTTCGTAACTGGCTTGCGTTTCTACACTAGTGTTGCTAACTCTTTTGTCATTTGACCATTTTTGTTGCTTTAATCGTATGTTTTCTCTCTTTATAACTCTGGTGGCTCATATATTATTTCTCCATATCAATTCTATTCTAACTTGATACTAATCTCACTTTTCATTTGTTGATTTGATTATTTTTCAAGCATACTTTTCCCTTCATGCATCAAAATCAAGCATCAAACTATACTAATTATTGTCCTTCTTATGTCAGCAAAAAGTCTTGAAGTTCCACAACAGTGGACAATCAAGCTCACTAATTACATGCATGCATTACATCAATCACGTGCATATAAAGTTTGACAAAAAGAATCTCATTTTAAAAAAGGTAAAATATTGGTACTAAACAGCGATATCCAACTCGGCTTCAAACAAGACCAATGGCAGAGCAAATGGAAGGATGTCTCACTTATATCAAGTCAAAGATAGAGGGCATGGCTGAACAAATGAAGCATCTAATAAAGCTGATCAAGGGGAAGGCAGTGCAAACCCCTATCAAAGACCCACAAGATCCGACCTACCCTCCTAGATTCACCCAACAATGAGTCTCAGTTCAAGAGAAGCTCTTTCACGACTCAGGCCTATCTGATGACATTCATTTAAAGCACAATCCAATTTCCGAAGAAAAGAAGCAGCTGCTTAAAGAAAAAGAGGATGCTCAGAAACTCGAGATCATAGAGAAGAGACTTCGGGCCATTAAAGGTGGCACTTTATTCGGATCTCTGTTAGTGGACAATCTCTGCTTGGTGCCAGTTGTTGTGATTCCCTTAGACTTCAAGGTACCGGAGTTTGTGAAATACAATGGGACAAGTTGCCCTGTCACTCATATAATACTTTTCTTAAGAAAGCTACAACCCCTCACAAAGGATGAAAAAGTATGGGTGGCTCTTTTTCAAAAGAGTTTGACAAAGTCTGCATTACAATGGTTCCTCAGCCAAGGCCCAAAGAACATTAGGACATGGAATGATCTAGCTCAAGCTTTCATCAATAATGATAAGCATGTCATGGATTTGGCACCTGATCGTCAAACCCTTCAGGATATGGAGAAAAAGAAACAAGAAACCTTTAAGGAGTACACACAAAGGTGGAGAGACTTAGCCGCACAAGTTCAACCACCTATGATAGAAAGAGAACTGATCACCCTGTTTATCCCAACACTGAATGGACCATTTTATGAAAAACTAGTTGGGAACACTCCGAGTAGCTTTTCAGATATGGTATTATCTAGAGAAAGGATCGAATTTGGAATTAAAACAGGAAAGCTGGTCGATTCTTCAATTGGGGGATCTTGTAATGAAAGAAGTGGAGTTGTCCAAAACATCATCTCTAAGTCCTATGGTCCAACACCACTCACATTACAGGCCAAAGGATGTCTTATTGAGGTGGTAATCTTCAAGGCTCTCTCATCAGTACCACTTACCACTCACGGGAAGAAATCTACTCAAGTTGATCCAATTTCCACAAGCTACACTAAGCTACTCCCTAAGCTTATAGAGTCAAACCTACTATCACCCATACCAATGGTAGCAAAGATCAAGCGGCCTCCTCTTCCAAGTTAGTATCACCCAAATGCCAAATGTGATTACCATATAGGCTTAATTGGGCATTCAACTGAAAATTGTGTGGCACTGAAACTCAAGGTTCAACAGTTGATCAATTCTAAATTGCTAGATCCCGATGTGATTGGTAATTGAAAGTGAAGATTTTGAGCTGGAATTACATTGATTTTACAATGGCTCCAAGTTAAATCCAACCTGGCAGTTCGCACACACTTTTGAATGACAGGGAATCCTTTAAGTAAACTTGTATCTTTGAGAGCTTGCCAAAGTAATTTAATAGTAAAAATCTCATAGATTTAGTCCAAAATCTTTGTTAAATGGACACCTATTATTCTTTTCATGTCCAATAAAAAGATGTAATGTGTGCATTCTACCACTTTTTACCAAAAATCTCATTTTTTTACATCTGTCTCTCACCCTTTTCCATTGCACCATTCATTATTGCCATCACACTTTATTTCATAAACAATGCTACTCGTGGGTGGAAATGAAAGTTAAGAGAGATTTGATGCTAATGATCTTGAAAGTGCTGCCAAATTTAGTAAGAAGGATCTCAAATGTTGCACCTCAACTCTCAAATGGAAATTCATAGTGGTTATCAGCATCCTTGCAAGAAGTCTTTGGTTAGCTTCCAAAGAAGGTAGCACTTATATTAAATGGCTTGGGTGGCATCCCAATTCTCATGAATGCTCAACACAAGAAAAGGTTCTCAGTTCTCCATAACATAGATTCCACAAAGGAAAGAAGTTCACCCCTTCCATCAAAAGGCAACAAGGGAAAATTCAAAAGAAAGAAAAGACTAAGAGCAAGCACGAGCAAGTAAGGCCACTTGAGTCGTCTCACTTTAAGAAGGCTATCAAGCACATCACAGTCATAGCTCACAAAAGAAAAAAAGAAGAAAAAAAATAAAAGGCTCAAGTTAAAGCAAATGAAGGAAAAACAATGAAAAAAAAAAGGAAAAAAAATGAGCTATGGATTCTAGACTGAAAACCTGCAATGGCGGTTTAAAAGATAAAAGCAACCTTCAAAGAAAGCGTAGATATAGATTATGAGAGTTGGGGGGCAACAGATGAGGTGTAACTTTCTGGAAAAGGTAGTAAGTTTAAGGCCGTCGCTATTGAGTTTTTCACGGTAATCAGGTCTGCTCACGAATAGTATTAAAGGACCCTTCTTTCACACCACTCAAACTTAACTTTCCGCAACCTAACATTTGCCTCTTGATATCATTCTCATTCAGTTAAAAGACTATCATTATGAAACCTATTTATACCTTTTTGCCTTGTACATTTTATGTCTTTGAGTTGGAAAAGGGAAGAATAACAGGACATTTTAATCAAATACAAAGACCGTAAGTTATTTTGTCAAGCTCTACAAATTGATGAAAGTTTTTCTTTAATGCCAAAACATTATTCATCAATGTGTGTGGACTTAAAAGTGAGGAGATAGCTTGAGACTTTCTTTAAGAAGATGTGGTTCTTGCAAGAGAAATTCATGATCAAGTGCCATCACGGAGGTCTAGAAATATATGATCCTTATAAATCAAAGGGAGATGATACCTTCATCCGCATTAACACCAAATTAAAGGGGGCAAAGTAGTCTTTACGGAGCGCAAGGAAAGTACTACCAGCAAAGAAGCTTAATAGACAAAGGGGCAAGTTTTATGGATCAGAACTTGAGTCCAAGGAAGAGCAATCATTCAGACTATAACATCGGGATGAGTAAGCGTTGGCACGGCCACAAGAAAAGGAAGGGAACAAAGAGACATTGAAAGTTGAGCCTTAAGATGGTATGAAATCCATGGTGATGTAAAGAGAGTTTGAAATAGCTCAAGCAAAAGAATCACAAGTGGTAATATTGAAGGAAACATAGAATTCACTCATGCATCATGGCTTTCATCGAAGTCATTCTAAAAATGCAAAGATTGAGAAACATGCATCATGAGCATCATTACATCATTTCCATCATGCTTTTATCACAAGCAGGTTTCAATGAAGTTTGGTGCAGACATCAAAAAAAGAATTCAATCCAATCACATCAAAAGGGAGACATTTTACACAAGGGAAAAAGAGAGTGTGTTTCAATCGCTTCACATCTGCCAAGACTTAGAGGCTATAACTTCTCAATATCATCTGAGTGAAGGAAGTTTTACAGTCCAGGTAAGTTGACACAAATTAAGATCAAACGTAATTTGAGTTAAACCAAGGTTTCAAAGAGAAGGCAATTCTCTACCTCGTAACTTGGCACAAACCAATGTTTTAAACGAGAAAAGTTTCTCTACCTCGTCACATTTAAAGAAATGCTAAATCAAGGTTCCGAAGAGAAGATAATTCTCTTCCTCATAACTTAGGCCACACCGAGGTTCTAAATGAGAAGGGTTTCTCTACCTCGTCACATTTAAAGGAAAGTTAAACTGAGGTTTCGAAGAGATGGTAACTCTCTTCCTCGTAACTTGGATTAAACCGAGGTTTTAAATGAGAAAGCTTTCTTTACCTCATCACATTCAAAGAAAAGCAAAAGCCGAGGTTCCAAAGAGAAGGTAATTCTTTTCCTCGTAATTTAAGTCAAACGTGGTTTTAAATGAGAAAGGTTTCTGATAGCCGAAGTGCTATCGCCTTGGCCCATTGACTTCGGAGAAAGAGGGGGCCAAACACCTAAGATATACGACCTTAGAAGCCCCATCGTACCAACCTCGAGAAACTACCATATCGCCTCTCCATCAGAGGACGAATGAACTGACTTCGGAAGAATGAGAACACCCCGAAGAGACGGTATCACCCCGGGGAGAGGTCCTTGCTCGTCCCCCTAAAAGGTAACATCGGCCGAAGGGACCTCGGAGGAGCGATGAGTGACTAGAAGGAGTCTCTGACATTTTTGCCCGTACGCACTAGACGTTGACCTCAAGCACTCTGACAGGCCACTGCAGTCTACGCTCTGACACGCTGAGACACGCTTCTCGACAAAGCACTGCCCGAGAAAGCCTGCAGGCGGCTGGCCACTCTTCTGCTCAGAGGTACGGACAGCATCCGTCCATACACGTGTCATAATCTGAGGGGCTCATTTTCTCCTATTTACAGTAGGAAAGGCTCTCGGTAAAGGGGGGTTGGACGGGGGTTGGACAGGGGCTGGACGGGGGCTGGACAGGGGCTTTTTGGGGCTCCAGGGTTCTAGCTTCCTCCTCTCTTTCCTCTGGACATGACAGAAAAATGCCTCCGGCGAGATTCTTTCCCTTCTGTGCATACCAGAGAAACACTCCCAGCAAATCTATTTTGTGCTTACTCTTTGTCATTTAGAGGCACTGACTTGGGCATCGGAGGCTCGTCCCTGGAAAACCACTCCGGGGACCTCCTAACCCCTGTCTTTTGCATGTTTCAGGCCGGACTACTCGGGGGCGTCCCCTTTTCAGGCTTTCTCTCCAGCACCGGAAACCCTTCACGGCCACCGCTAGCCACCATCGGACGGCCACGCACGACATCCTTCAGGAGGTCCCTGTTGCCCCCGTCGTGGAGCCACGGCGGGAACACAAACGATGGCCAACCCAACGCCATCAGTTTCTCTACATCATCATACCCACTGCAAGGTTAAACTATGTTTTTAAAGATTGAAATCCAGGTAAGTTTCACCATCAAATAAATCATGGTTTATTTTCATGATGAGGGGCATGTTTGAGAGGTGGGCATCCATAAGTTGTCATACCATTTTTCAAAGCAATTTTATCTTGTTTGGACGGTCGTTCTCAAAGCTCATTTTTAGGTATTTGAAGACAGTTTCAACTCTTAAAGTTTTCTTCAGCTTTATGGGGTTCACTCATTTTGTGGAATCTTCAATTCTTTTAAGATTCACTCATTTTGTGGAATCTTTGGCTTTCTCAAAATTCACTCATGTCATAGAATTTCAAATTTTGAATTCACCCATTTTGAAAATTCTCACTTTTGAGGGAATTATTCTAAGTTCAAATTATTTCTTGGAAATTTTTGCTTGAGATAACAAGGAGAGTCCCTTAATCTCAAAACAATGCAAAACTAAGGCTTCAAAGAAATTTAGAGGTGGTAAAGAGTCAGGGTGCTCTACCTAAAAGGAATTTTGAGATAGTAAAGAGATAGAGTTCTCTACATCAAAAGTCATCAGAGGTGTTAAAGAGACCGAGTTCTCTACCTCAAAAGGAATTTGGAGGTGGTAAATGGTCAAAGTGCTCTACCTCAGAGAAATTTAGAGGTGGTAAAGAGTCAGGGTGCTCTACCTCAAAGGTTATTGGAGGTGGTAAAGAGTCAGGGTGCTCTACCTCAAACGAATTTGAAGGTGGTAAAGGGTCAGGGTGCTCTACCTCTAAGAAATTTAGAGGTTGTAAAGAGACAATGTTCTCTACCTCTAAATCAACAAGAGGTGGTAAAGAGAGGGTTCTCTACCTCTTAGACCATGGTGAGAGAGAGTTCTCTCCCGAAGTTAAAAGGAATGAGAGAAGCGTTTCTCTCTTCTATAGAAAGGGTGAGGAAGGTTCCTTAATCCCTCAAGAAAAGAGGAAAAAAATTTTTCTCTTAAGTTTAGAAGCGATAAGAAAGCTCTTATTGCAAAAGGTTAGGAAAGTTCCTAAGCCTGAGAGACAATAAGGAAAGAGTTTTCCTTCTTAAATTCTTCGATAATAGGAAGGTTCCTATTGTAGAGGCAACAAGGAAGGTTCCTTAACCTCAAATGGGAGGAGTTTTTCTCCCCAAGCTTTTGGCAGTAAGTGGGTTCTCATTGTCCAAATAGAAGGCTGGACAAAATTGGCTAATCGCTTTGCATGCGTCATATTCTATGAAACATGTAAAGGGGGGTAGCTGTTGACACCAAATTTTATCCTAGCACTTATTTTTTTAAGCTTTTAGGTTAAGAAAAGTAGTTTAGGGGACATTTTCATTTTTAGGGGCAATTTGGTCAATTGTTATGATATTTAGGTCATTGTTGGCATTTTAAAGTTAGTTGGTCCTGTCATATTTAGGTTATATTCTTTAGTTTTGATACTAATTTAGAGTCCTAATGGTTTTGTTGGGTCAATTTAAGCAGGAGGAAAGAGTTTGGTGGAAAGTGAGGGTTTTTTAAAAGTTTTTAGGCAAAATTGGAAGATTTGTGGCAAATCTGTCAATTTTAAAGAGTTTCGGCTAAATCTGGTGATTTTATAAAATTCGAGGAAAAATCTGGTTATTTTTGCAAAGTTTTGGGCTAATCTGACAAATCCAAGAAGTTTTGGGTCAAATTGGAATTCGCACAAAATTTAGGGCAAAATAGGCATCTGGAGAGTTTTGTTGGACTTAAACTGGTATTTCACCAAATTATATCCTAATCTCTTCAAATCTGATTTGGATCATGTTTAAACTCTCAAAACCTTTTTAATCACATTTTAAAGACTCTCTAGTATAAATAAGTCACATTTGGAAGATAGAAGAGTAAGAAAAATTCGAAACCCTTAGCTTTAGTGAAAAAAGGTTAAACTGCAGCCTTCAACCCCTGTCTCTCCTTCCTCATCCAGAAACCCAAACCTGTTCCGCGCGCCACCGTCACCCCTGCTCCCCCTCACCCGACGCTTTGACTTCCTCGACGCTCCGCCTTCTGCCGCGCCGTCCGTCATCTCCAGGCACTGCCAGCTGCACAGCCGCCCGTGCGCAGTCCGCAGCTACCACGCCGTCGTTGCTTCAAGCCTCGCAATCCCGTCCGCTACACCTCCAAGGGTTACCGCCATCATAGTCCCCAGCCGCCCATCATTCCAAAGATCGTTGCAGCACCACCGATGAGCCCAGCCTTGGTCACCGATGTGCCAATCACCGCCGAAGGTCGAGAAACGAGACAAACCCGTTCGAAACTCATGAACCCGACCCGTTCTCAAAGTAGCTTGACCCATGATTTTGGTATAACTCCTCTTCAAGCCTTGAACTTTTTATTTCTGTCAATCAAGTCACTAACTCATTTATTTTTTTTTTGCATACAGGTCAGAAGCAACAAGCCTTTTATTGTTTTCTTTTTCTGTTTTTGTGTATTGGTTTGTTTCTCCGTTCATTAAATTTAACCATCAAATTTGTATCAGGGTGCAACTTAGTTTATTTATTTGCATATTTCTTTAATCTCATAATAGTTTAATTTAATTCACATAATGCACCTCAAAAATCACGATTAGAGAATTCATTCTGCATGAGTTTAATAAAATCTTAGGATGAATTTAGGATAATAATTAGAAACAAATTTTAAGATCCACATCCGGTTGATCTAACAAGATCCATGGTTTGGACAATTATTTAAGAATCTTTGGAAACAATAAAGAAAGTATAGGAAATAATTTTAATATCCACATTCGGGTGATCCAACAGGATTCATGGTTTGGATTTATAGTCAATCAAAATATTTAAAAGATAAAAAAGGAGAAAATAGGCTAAGTGTTTTTCGGTTCCATATTCAAGTGGTCCGATAGAATCCATGGCTTGGAAATATCAAATTTTTCATAAAATAAATAAAATCAGGTAGTAAGGTTTAGGAATCCATATTCGATTGGTCTGATAAGATTCACGGTTTGGAATTAAAAATAAAATTCAATAAAATTATTTTCAATCAAAGATTAGGTTAAGAAGCAAAGATTTAGGAAAAGATAAAACTGAACCCCATGGAACCAGTTTTCGGGCGCTTTAATAAGGTTATTTTAGTGTAACCGACTCACGATCTTAGAAGCTCTCGCAGACCATAACAGGTATCCAATCAACCTATGTGAAACCGATTGGTGGTGACTTCTAAAAATCACGTTGCTACAAGTATGATTCCTAGTGATGGCCAACTCATTGAAGTGTAACAAGTGCCAAGCCTAGTATTGTACAAGGTTCACCAAGGAAGGTAGAGGCTTAGTAACACTTGGTCACCTAGTCAGGTCATAGACCTGAGGGACTAAAGTGGGAGCCTAGTACACCTAGGGGTGGAGGTTTAGTTTGCCTAGCTACCTATATGGGTCATATGCCCAAGGAGCTAGAGCGGGAACCTAGTACACCCAAACTACAATGGCCCTGTGCTAGTCAGGGTTAACCATAGGAAAGGTGCAAGGTTAGTAACACCTAGTGGCTTAGCCTGGTCCTAGACCTGAGGCACTGGTGTGGGACCTTAGTGATGCCCATCAGCATCTTCATTGTATGACATAGTTGTTGGGTTTCGGGAGCCAAACAGCGCAGCGGAATTTAACCGAAACCCTCCAGGATCCAAGTGAAACGGGGTAAACCGGGTGTTCGAAAATTTCATACCTAATTTTCGGTTGAGATCTCTCACTCAACTGTAGAGTCGAATCACAAAACCTGAACAGTTGACGTGTTCAGGCTCTCTATGGTATCCACACGAGCCTCTCGGGATCACCACGCTTCCACCACGTCCCGGCAAATGCGTTTCTCTTGCGCTCGCAGTGCTAGCTTGCGTCCTCCAAGGAATTGCAAGAGAAGAGTGCGGCTGTCCTTTTGGGAGGCTAGGGCAAGGAGACCTGCGAATTTCTCACTTAAAAGTTGTATTTATAGTGAGACTCAACTTCCAGGCCTAATGGGTTTCAAAGCCCTAATCCAATTAGGATTTAATTTCGGGCTTAATAATGGCTCAACTCTTTGGCCCATTATTAATACGAAATTAAAGTGAAACCATAACCCAAATAATTAGCCCATGCACTCTAATGATCCAAATAGCTCTATGTGTGCGACCCAATAGGCTCTTACCATGTTGGCAATGATCATAAATCACATTTATGATCATAAGCAATGAGCGGTGTCTAGCAACACATCATTGCTACCCAAGTGACAAGATTGTCGGTGATTCGACTAAACCTTTATGATCATCACCGATATATGCCATTGTCCCTTTGTCCAAGATATCAAGACTAAGCATGAGACATGGAATGTGTCACTCTCGTATAGCCCAATCTTTGGTTTCTTGATTACCGAGTAGACCAACTTAAACTGATGACATTGATATCATATATCAACTCATCGGAGCATGGCCATGCATTTTCTAAGTCTCACTCTATCAAGGGGCCCGAAGATATCACTCCCGTTACATAGGAGGGACAAATCCCATCTTGATCATACAAATCCCTCCGCATGATATGTGACATACCCAATGACCTCCTTCAAGTTCACTCAGTTACGAGCAACAAAGGAAAGTATCAAAGTATGTGACTCACATGTAGGGAACCTTGATGATCTTAGGTCGAAGGACTACATATACCATGATCACTATGAGAATCACTTATGACACTCATATAACGATCCATGAAGTGTTCTCATGGTGGGTCGGTCCAGTACACAAGTTCTCCAACTTGTACCCATATGTAGACTACATATCTCATATTAGTCTCCACATGTGCTAGTCATTATGTATTATTGCAACCCGCTCCACAATAATACTAGACTAGGGACGTTTAAGAATATCATTCTTCTAGGGCTACAGTTATGCTTATTACGTTACGCAGAAACAAAACAACAAACATAATTGCTGGATTAATGCCTCAATAAAATATCATGACTCAATGTGCAAAAATACAATCATCTCATGATTGGCTTTTTGGGCACAATACTAACAATAGTGAGACTGGGAGGGACTTCCGGTGAGGGAGGAACGCCTAAATGAGATACTTCCGAGGAGAGATTGCCTGAAACACTCAAAGAATGAAGGTTAGGAGGTCCCCGGAGTATTTTTCCGGGGAGGAGCCTCCGACGCCCAAGTCAGTATTTTTAGAGACTGAAAGTAATAGGAATATGAAGAAAAATGTATCCCCCCCTCTACTGGGGCCATTTCCCATATATATAGGAGGGTATGAATGGATAAATCTGCCTGAGATAACCCGCTCAGATTATGACACGTGTTCTGTCGGATGCAACCCGTACCTTCGAGCGTGGGGGCCTCTAGCCGGCTGCAGGCCATTCTAGCCAAAGGTCAAGGCCAGGGTAGGTTTGTGTGATAGGACGCGTGCGACAACGGCGTGTACCATATTCTCGAGGTCGTTACTGTCATTTCCAAGGGTGATGACGGATCGCCGAGGTCGGATGTTCAAGGGGCCAGACCCCATTTTTTCTAAAGTCGGTGCTCGCATTCCTTGTGGGTGATGCTCGACTAGGGTGGTACTTTGCCCAAGCTTATGGGTTTGAAGGGCGATAGCGCTTTGGCTATCACATGCCCCCCCTCGAATAAACGAAGTAGGGACTTCGGCTCTAGAATCTCTGGGGGCACCTTGCAGGACTCTAAATAGGACACCGTACAAGGAGACACTTCGCCACCCAAAGGCGTGCCTTCCTAGCTAAGGCATCAACACTTGCCCTCTGGTTAGTCCCTTGGTGTTCTCGGGGTACGCACTCTCTTTATTTTTACTTTTTCTGTTAGAGGTTAGTGGGCCGTCACGTCTCGTGACCATGAGTGTCAGTTTGGATAGGCGTGTCTGTGTTTTCGTGGTGTCAAAAAGGGCGTCCTCATTCCACGCGTTGGATGACACATGGCACGTGATGATTGGGGGTAGTCGTGTCAGTTAGACCAGCCGCGTCTTTTCGCCTTCGAGAGATAATTATGTCGAGGATTCGCCTTCACAGGGTAGTTATGACAATGATTTGGTTACCCTTCTTCGGTCTATATAAACCCTCCTTCCCCTCATGTCCCTTATTTGCTTCCCTTTACCTCTGTCTTGTTCTCGTCTGTCTTCAAGCTTTACCTTCTCTTTTTGCGGCGGTGCAAGCGGTGGAGCAATTTCCGCCAACCATTCATGACGGCGTCTTCTAATGCTGACTTCGGCAAACATTTTGGTGTGTTTCTCTTCCAAAGGTCCTTCGGTCGTTTCAGTTTCTATTTTTTCTAGTCCCCGAAGCTTTTTTCTTTTTTCCCAAAGTCCTTTGATGCTCTTTTTTGAAGTCATTTTCTTTTGCCGAACATGTCTTCCTCTGTCCCCCTTATGTCCGTCCAACCCATTCCCGAAAGCTGGCAGCCTCTCATGTCTCACCCCTGTTGTTCCACTTCGGAAAAATTAGCGAAGTGGACAACTAAATTCTTCCTTCCCTCCTATGTCACTACCAGGCTACCCCATCCCGGCCACTTCAGCTTCTTGAACAACGGTGACGAGGTTACCATTTTTTGGGCCCAACTGAAGTCCGGACTTTAGTTTCCTCCGCCGAAGATGATTTGTGACTTTTGCCAATTCCATGGCATAGCCGTGAATCAGCTTCCTCCCAACTCCTACTATTACTTCAACGCTTTTCTTTGCATGTGTGGGGTTTTCAAGATAGAACCCCACTTCATCATTTTCATGCAGTACTACAAGCTCTATCCAGTCCCAAAGGGTGGCTTCTATTTCATGCTGCCTCGCGAATTTGGGAACAAAAAATATATGTTCACCTTCCATACTAGAGATAGTTGGCGAGGGTGGCAAAGGAAGTTCTTCTTCCTGAAGGTGGCGGAGGCATGGTCCGACATGTCGACTAGGTGGGCCTGAGTCGTTGATCACAAGAAGTTGCTAACTCCTGAGTTGGCAGTGAGGTTTGAGGACTTCGACAAGCGTATCCGAGTTGTCGCAGACTGGGATGCTGAGGTCCCAACACGCTCCTTGTATCCCTTCCCCATCAAGTGGAACCTTATGTTGGGTTTCGGCAGCCAAACAGTGCAGCGGAATTTAACCGAAACCCTCCAGGATCCAAGTGAAACGGGGTAAACCGGGTGTTCAAAAATTTTCATACCTATTTTTCGGTTGAGATCTTTCTCTCAACTGTAGAGTCGAATCACAAAACTTGAACAGTTGACGTGTTCAAGCTTTCTATGGTATCCACACGAGCCTCTTGGGATCACCATGCTTCCACCGCGTCTCGGCAGATGCGTTTCTCTTGCGCTCGCAGTGCTAGCTTTCGTCCTCCAAGGAATTGCAAGAGAAGAGTGCGGCTGTCCTTTTGGGAGGCTAGGGCAAGGAGTGTTACCACCTCATAAAATGGGAGAATTACAAGTGTGTCATAATGGCTAAAAACCATTATATTGTGTAATTCTCACCATAGTGTTTAAAGTGTGGGGGGTAAAAGGCATGATCAACACCTCCTTAAAAGTGTTCCAAGTTGGTAACTTGGCCCCTAAGAAAAGCCTTAAGGATTGCTTGTTTTTCAAGCAACCTATGGACTTTTTTGTAAGGTTTTGGAAATTCGGGTACTCAATTGCAAAAATCTCACAAAAGAGATTTGGAGAGTTATGGGAAGGATATGAATGGTATGAAAGTGCTATTGGAGGACCAAATTGCTTATGGAAGACAACTAAGGACAAAGAAAACACAAAAAGGCAATAAGGACCTAAGTGTTCTAATGTAGGCCTTAAGATGTGTATGTCTATGACTTAAGTCAAATGGAAGTTTTGTGGGGTTATCCCACATAAGGAGGGCTGCTAAAGGAAGATAAGGATGGTCAAATGTGGGCCAAGAGATTAAGACTAAGAAACCATAGTCTTGTAGCAAGGAAAATGACATAAGACAAGGTTAAGACTACTTAAGTGTGTTTAGTGTACTTTTGACTATTTAAGTAGTCAAGACCACCTTTGCTCTCTAAATTTCGGCCTCCACCAGCAAAAAGAAAGCCAGCCCTCTCCTCCACACTTCCTCCATAGCCACCATACCTTCAAACTCAAAACTACTTGCAATTGAAGTCAAAAGGAAGCACAATTGGAAGCTATTTGGTGCTATTGCTTGAGTGCACCTAGGATCAAGCTCCAATTTCAGCATACCCATCAAGGTAAGGGTTCTCTTGCTCTCATGGGTTGTTTTCTGCAATTTTCAAACATCCATGGAGCTAGGGCTAAGCTTGGAAGAGAGCCATGAGCTTGATGAACCAAGCTTAGTGAGGGGAGTGCACTTATTGAAGGTTTTGTGACCTAGTGTGAAGTGCACAAGTGATGGCAGCGAATTTCTGGGTTTCTAGAGCCCAAAGTTAGTACTAACTAGTGTTAAAATCCTCCTAAGACCAAGCATTAGCTTGAGGAGGGCTGCCATAGTGATTTGGTTATGTTTATTATGTGTTTTATGGACTAACCTATGGTATATGTTGCTGCCACATTTCATGTGTTTGTTGTTTGTGTTTGGCTGCTGCATTTGGTTGCTATATCTTGTATATATGCATTGTGGTTTTTGTGTTTTAGTGTCTTTGGATGCAGGTTTTAATGATGGTCACATTGCCTATTGAATCCAAGTGTTACCCTTACTAAGTTTCTCAATGAAACTTACTCCCCTCAATTCTGTCATTTCAGGTCCAGCAGAAAGATCACCTTCAAACTAACCTTTGTGGTTTGAGTTTTGATCTGAAATTTCAGGTACATGAACTTCCATATGTCTAGTTATGATCTGGAAATTTTGGTGATTTTAGGAGCACATTTGGTATTTTTAATGGTGGTACTTACTGTGTTGTGCAGCAGCTGTCCAGCATCCTGTTTTTGGAGTCCATTGTGTCTCAGGACCTCCTGTAACCTAGGGTGCGTATTTAGCTGAGTTAAGACCATATTGTAGTGCATGTATGCATGTACATGTAGTGTATGTAAAATGAGACAAGTATGTGAACATTTGAGTAATGTTTTGGCTATGTAAGTGATGTGGTGCAAAGCTGCCTAAGTGTGAATGATGGGCTGCTTACTTGTAAATTCTGTTTTGGCCACATAAAGTTGCTAGATGCAAGAGAATGTAATTCCTATGTGTAATGGACATGTATGGGATAGCCTTGGAGGACTTTCCCCTTGTGAATGAAGTGTTTGCATGGTTTGGAAAAATTGTATGGGCAAAATGGTCCAAAAGTTGCCAGAATTTCGACTCTGGACATAAAGTTTAATATCTCCCTGTGTAGAATGAATCTTGGTATGAAATTTTGACCACACCTAGAGGACATCTAGAGGGTTAACTGGGATTTGGAATTTTTGGATTTAGAGCCCTGTAGCCAAAGATATGATGTTGCAAAGTTGGCTGAGTTACTGTTCATTTGGTCAGAATTTTGTAACCAACTTCAAAAATCCATAACTTGGTCCATAGGTGGGCTATTGATGTAAAAAAAAAATTCCTTGGTTTGCTCTAAGTCTCTACTTCATAATGGAGCAAAGAAAACATGGGGGTATGAGGCTAGAATGATACAGTTTATTAGTGGAAGTTACAGGTGCAATAGCTGGCCACTAGAACTTAACACAATTGCCTAATGTGTGGAAGCCAAAACTAAGACTTGTGCTAGTGTTTTCCTTCTTTGCTGCCATGGTGTGCATGCAATGTGAATATGTGTGTGATGGTTGGACCAATATGCATGTATTTACATAGTGCCCAAGAGGGCCACTTGGGTATGCACACTCAGGGTAGTGTTCTGATGGCCTACAGAACATTACCAATCTTGGGAGTCTAAATGCACAGTTTTGGCACCATAACTGGACTACCCCGGAGTGGGTAACAAGGAGACCTGTGAATTTCTAACTAGAAGTTATATTTATAGTGAGACTCAACTTCCAGGCCTAATGGGTTTCAAAGCCCTAATCCAATTAGGCTTTAATTTTAGGCTTAATAATGGCTTAACTATTAGGCCCATTACTAATACGAAATTATTATGAAACCAAAACCCAAATTATTAGCCCATGCACTCTAATGATCCAAATAGCTCTATGTGTGTGACCCAATAGGCTCTTACCACATTGGCAATGATCATAAATCATATTTATGATCATAAGCAATGAACGGTGTCTAGCAACACATCATTGCTACCCAAGTGACAAGATTGTCGATGATTCGACTAAACCTTTATGATCATCACCTATATATGCCACTGTCCCTTTGTCCAAGATATCAAGACTAAGCACGAGATATGGAATGTGTCACTCTCATATAGCCCAATCTTTGGTTTCTTGATTACCAAGTAGACCAACTTAAACTGATGACATTGATATCGTATATCAACTCATCCGAGCATGGCCATGCATTTTCTAAGTCTCACTCTATCAAGGGGCCCGAAGATATCACTCCCGTTACATAGGAGGGACAAATCCCATCTTGATCATACAAATCCCTCCGCATGATATGTGACATACCCAATGACCTCCTTCAAGTTCACTCAGTTACGAGCAACAAAGGAAAGTATCAAAGTATGTGACTCACATGTTGGGAGCGTTGATGATCTTAGGTCGAAGGAATACATATACCATGATCACTATGACAATCACTTATGACACTCATATAACGATCCATGAAGTGTTCTCTTGGTGGGTCGGTCCAGTACCCAAGTGCTCCAACTTGTACCCATATGTAGATTACATATCTCATATTAGTCTCCACATATGCTAGTCGTTATGTATTATTGCAACCCGCTCCACAATAATACTAGACTAGGGACATTTAAGAATATCATTATTTTAGGTTACAATTATGTTTGTTAGGTTACGCAGAAACAAAACAACAAACATAATCGCTGGATTAATGCCTTAATAAAATATCATGACTCAATGTGCAAAAAAATACAATCATCTCATGATTGGATTTTTGGCGCAACACTAACACCTTATGACCGAGGAGGTTCTTCGGGAGCTGGGGGTACTTAAGGAGCATAAGACAGACCTCGGCATGCCAGCTCCTGCCGCTGACGGGAAGAAGTCCTGGCTGGTGATGCTCCTTCAGGGGGAGTTCTCTTACAAAGCCCTTTTTGAGAGTAAGTTACCTTCCAATTTTTTGGTATAAGTATCCTTTTGGACTTACACTGATATTTTCCTGCTTTTTCAGAGATGGGCAATCAATCAGCTACTTTCTACAAATCCCTCTTCCTCGGTCAAGCCGAGAAGGGGGAACAGATGAAGAAGGGGGCCCCGAAGCGGTGTAAGACGTCTGGGGGTTCGGCTAAGAAGGCGAAGAAGGACCTCCTTCCCCCGCCTCCGGAGGACGTCGAGGAGGCCGGGGATTAGCTCGAGGTCTAGGCCGTCCTGCCACTAGAGCTTGCCATTAGCTCCACTCCCCGGAGTCCCACCATTTCGGCGGACCTTTTAGGCTCTTCGGTCGGAGGCCCTTTTGCTGAGGAACTCGAGGAGCGCAGAAGAAGTAAGGGCAAACATGTCCCTGCCAAAGTGGAGGAAGTTCGGGACTCCGATGATGATGTTGTCGAGGTGCTGCCAGGTTTGCCCTTTAGACATTTTTGGCACTCTCAATCTCATTAATATGTGGCTAAGGAACAATGTCTTAATAGAACTGTGCCTTGACTTTGCAGAGGAATTGCCACCCTCGACATGGATCGTGGAGCATGCCCAGAAGTGGACCCTTCGGGACTCTCATATCCCGAAGATAAGGTCCCGAGGGAGCCTTTCTGGTCTTTCACTGAGGACATGAATTTGTTCTCTGAAGACGGCCAGCAAATGGCTCCCCAAATGGTGAAGCGTGTGCTCACCCAGGCTACCTTCAAATCCATGGCCGAAGAGTGCACGAACGAGGAGATCCTCGCCGCGAGGATGTCCGAGCATGCTGCCTAGGTACTCTTTAGACCCTTTATTTTTTCTCCTAATTTTTCTAAGTGTTTGGCTTTCCTTGTTTACCAAATGTCCTCCTCCCTCTTTTTTGCAGCTCTTGGCGTATAGCAGATACTTCAGAGCTTGTGCAGCAAAACAGTCTTTGGTTCGACCTTGGACCGAAGAGCGTCTGGAGAAAGCAAAGGTGTTCTGCGCTAACTCGATCGTCAGGAACGCCGAGTTGAGCAGAATAGCCAAGGAGGAGGTTGCCAAACTTCGGGAAGAACTTTTGAAGGGCTAGGATGAGCTCTTGAAGGATTTCTCCCAGAAAATGTCTGACCTTGGCGCAAAGGTCATCGAGCTCACTTTTGCCAACGACGCTTATCGAAAGAAAAAAGAAGAAGATTCTGCTATCCTGACAAAGGCCCTCGCCGACAACGCCGATTTTCAGGCTGAGGTTAAGGACCTGAAGAAGGAGACAAAGAAAAAGAAGAAGAAGAAGAAGCTGGAGAAGGAGGTCGCTAATTTGCAGAATAAGGTGGAGGACTTGTCTATTGAGAAAGGCAAAGCTAATCAGGCGACTACGGTCGCCTTTCAAGATGGATTTTGCCTAGCTCGACACCAAGTTTTGGAGAAATATCCAAACCTTTGTTAGTGTTGTGCCCAAAAAGCCAATCACGAGATGATTGTATTTTTGCACATTGAGGCATGTTATTTCATTAAGGCATTAATCCAGCATTTATGTTCGTTGTTTTTGTTTCTGCGTAATGTAATAAACATAATTGTAACCCTAGAACAATGATATTCTTAAACGTCCCTGGTCTAGTATTATTGTGGAGCGGGTTGCAATAATACATAACGACTAGCATATGTGGAGACTAATATGAGATATGTAGTCTACATATGGGTACAAGTTGGAGAACTTGTGTACTGGACCGACCCACCATGAGAACACTACATGGATCGTTATATGAATGTCATAAGTGATTCTCATAGCGATCATGGTATATGTAGTCCTTCGACCAAAGATCATCAAGGTTCCCTACATGTGAGTCACAAACTTTGATACTTTCCTTTGTTGCTCGTAACTGAGTGAACTTGAAGGAGGTCATTGGGTAAGCCACATATCATGTGAAGGGATTTGTATGATCAAGATGGGATTTGTCCCTCCTATGTAATGGGAGTGATATCTTCGGGCCCTTTGATAGAGTAAGACATAGAAAAATGCATGGCCATGCTCGGATGAGTTGATATACGATATCAATGTCATCAGTTTAAGTTGGTCGACTCAGTAATCAAGAAACCAAAGATTGGGCTATACGAGAGTGACACATTCCATGTCTCGTGCTTAGTCTTGATATCTTGGACAAAGGGACAATGGCATATATCGGGGATGATTATAAAGGTTTAGTCGAATCATCGACAATCTTGTCACTTGGGTAGCAATGATGTGTTGCTAGACACCGCTCATTGCTTATGATCATAAATGTGATTTATGATCATTGCCAATGTGGTAAGAGCCTATTGGGTCACACACATAGAGCTATTTGGATAATTAGAGTGCATGGGCTAATAATTTGGGTTTTGGGTTCACAATAATTTCGTATTAATAATGGGCCCAATAGTTAAGCCATTATTAAGCCCGAAGTTAAAGCCTAATTGGATTAGGGCTTTAAAACACATTAGGCCTAGAAGTTGAGTCTCACTATAAATACAACTTATAGTGAGAAATTCGCAGGTCTCCTTGCCCTAGCCTCCCAAAAGGACAGCAGCACTCTTCTCTTGCAATTCCTTGGAGGACGCAAGCTAGCACTGCGAGCGCAAGAGAAACGTATCTGCCGGGACGCGGTGGAAGTGTGGTGATCCCGAGAGGCTCGTGTGGATACCATAGAGAGCTTGAACACGTCAACTGTTCAAGTTTGTGATTCGACTATATAGTTGAATGAGAGATCTCAACCGAAAATTAGGTATGAAAATTTTTGAACACCCAGTTTACCCCATTTCACTTGGATCCTGGAGGGTTTTGGTTAAATTCCGCTACACTGTTTGGCTCCCGAAACCCAACAATGGTATCAGAGCTATTGGTGAAACCCTAAATCGGGATTGATGTTGAATCGCATGATGTTATGTGTTCGGTTGCTTTTCGGCCATGATTAATTAGATTGATTCATGATGCATGAAACTGCAACTCGTAATGAACATATGATATATATGAAGAAACGACACTAACTGGTTAATGAGGTTAACCCAAAATTGAATGGTATGAGATACCTATATGGATTAGGATTCTTGCAATAGTTGCAAAAACTCTAGTTTTGTTCGGATTCAGTTTGTTCGGGCACCGAAAGTAACATATTTTGGTGGCTCAAATGGAGGAGTCTCGAGTGCCTACTTGCTCGAAATATAAGATTTTGGGCTAAGCAATTGTAAGACAATTTTTTGCGCTCCCCTTGACCCCGTCCGCTGACCGGCCAGTGGAACCGCCATATGCGAAGCGCCACATAAATAAAAACTGGTTAATCAATGTGCAAAAATTGGCATGCATCATTGTTGAATGAGATTTGACATGATATGCTGATTGGTGTTTGAAGCATGGTGCATGGTTATAGCCTTTGATTCGTTGTACTTGTAAATACGGCCTGCGAGTCGTGCCTTTTCTTATCACTCTAATTGTATATTCTCTTCTCACCTTGCTCCCCTCGAATGTAACTCGAGGTTTCTATTATTGATGTAATGGTGCATTATGGGATCATCCAAGTTGGTATGTCCAAGGATCATCCAAGGTGGTATGTCCATGGAGGTGACAACAAAAGGGCAACCAAGAAAGGAAGAGAAGGAGCTTGTGAAGACTCTCTTCTTTTCTTAGGCTTTTATGATATTCTCATTGGCTTGAGAATATCGCATAGTTTTGGCTATAACCATGTCATGTTTACTTTCTTGTACGCATGAGATGCATGTTTTATTTTTGTATGTGATGCATGTATAAGACAACCGGAGATAACAAATTGGTGAGATCAAACGAAAAATCCCTCAAACAAATATTAAGTCATTAAATGTGATGCCTTCCAAATGTTGGCACTCGTCAAGACTTTGATCAACATTAGGTGGGTTTGCCAAAGCAAAGCATCTGTGTTCATCTTGGTAAGGCGCGATGAGATAATAGTGATATCCAAATTGCTAACTTTGGGTTCGACTTAACTAAGTCATCTTAATAGGATTAGGGACTTAGAGGCATAGAGTTGGGCTTAAGTTCATGAGATGAGCTTGGACAAATGTTGTTCACCCAACTATTCAAGAGTTGCATGGGATGCAATTGGCAAGGAGTTGCCTACCTAAATAGCTGTAACTTGAGAGAAAATCCAAAGCTGACTCAGGTTGTGGCCAAATATGGATCTTGGCCCACTAGAATACCTTAGCACCGAGGTGTTCCGAAATCATATCGAGGGTTATTATTTTAAGGAAAATAGTGGGAGTATCGTTTAATAAAAGTCTTTATTAAATGAATTAAAATACATGACTCTTACACTGCATATTTACTATTGTAGATAACCATGGCAAAAAACACATCGACACTTTCGTTGCGATCGATCCTTGAGAAGGAAAAACTGAATGGGACCAACTTTCTCAAATGGTACCGAAACTCTCAAATGGTACCGAAACTTGAGGATAGTCCTCAAACAAGAGAGAAAGGCTTATACCCTAGAGCAGCCCATTTTGAATGAACCTGCTGCCACTGCTCCAAGAGTTGAAAGGGATGCTCACAAGAGGATTTCTGATGATGCTTTGGATGTTGCATGCCTCATGCTTATTACCATGGAACTGAGCTTCAGAAGCAACATGAGAACATGGGGGTGTTCGATATGATCGAACATCTCAAAATGCTTTTCCAAGAGCAAGCTAGGCATGAGAAGTTTGAGACCTCTAAGGCATTGTTTCAGTGCAAGATGTCTGAGGGAAGTCCCGTGGGTCCTCATGTGCTCAAGATGATTGGGTACATTGAGAATCTTGAGAATTTGGGATTTGCTCTTCAGAAAGAGTTGGCTATCGATGTAGTCTTGCAATCGTTGCCTGAAAGCTACAGTCAGTTCATCATGAACTATAACATGAACGACCTTGACAAGTCCCTCTCCGAATTGCTCAACATGTTGAGAACTGTTGAGCAAAACCTTAAGAAGGCTAAGCCCATTTTGATGGTTCAAAAGGGCAAGGGAAAAGGAAAAGCCAACAAGAAGAAGGATAAAGCTAATGGAAAGTCCAATGCTAATTCTTCTTCACCTGCGTTGAAACCAAAGAGTGGTGTGGCAAAGGAAGGGGAGTGCTTCCATTATAAGCAACCTGGACACTGGAAGCGCAACTGCAAGCTCTATCTTGAAGAACTTGCTAGGGAAAAGGGAAGTAAGACTTCCACTTCAGGTATTTTTGTTATAGAGGCTAACTTTTCTACTTCCTCATCTTAGGTATTGGATACTGGATTTGGATGTCACATTTGTGCAAATGTGCAGGATCTAAGTATAAGTAAAAGATTGGCCCGAGGTGAAGTGGACCTACGTGTTGGAAATGGAGCAAGGGTTGCTGCCTTAGCCGTAGGGACTTATGTTCTCACTTTACCTAGTGGATTAGTTTTAGAATTAGACAAATGCTACTTTGTGCCTACTATTAGTAGAAATTTGATTTCTGTTTCTTGTTTGGACAAGAAAGGTTTTTCATTTATAATAAAGGACAAATGTTGTTCTATTTATTTGAATGAAATCTTTTATGGTAGTGCTCAACTTAGCAATGGGTTGTATGTTCTAGACCTCGAAGATCCAATCTATAATGTGAATATCAAGAAGGTTAGATTAAATGATTGGAACCCGACCTATCTCTGGCGCTGTCGCTTGGGCCATATAAATGAGACCCGTATCTCCAAGCTCCATAAGGATGGACTCTTGGACTCATTTGATTTTGAACCATATGAGATATGTGAGTCATGTTTGTTGGGCAAGATGACCAAAGCCCTATTCACAGGGCAAAGTGAAAGGGCTAGTGACTTACTAGGACTCATACATAGTGATGTATGTGGCCCTATGTCTACACAAGCTAGAGGAGGTTTCCAATACTTCATTACTTTCACTGATGACTTCAGCAGATATGGCTATGTGTATCTCATGAGACACAAGTCAGAATCCTTTGAAAAGTTCAAAGAATTCAAGAATGAAGTAGAGAATTAACTTGGTACAAGTATCAAAGTGCTTCATTCAGATCGAGGTGGAGAGTACTTGGATCAAGAATTCCTTGACTATCTAAAGGAGTGTGTTATAGTATCACAACTCATTCCACCGGGTACACCTCAATGGAATGGTGTATCTGAAAGGAGAAATCGAACTCTGTTAGACATGGTTCATTCTATGATGAGTCAAGCTGACCTTCCAAACTCCTTTTGGGGACATGCTCTGGAGACAGCTGCTTTTACACTAAACCGAGTTCCATCTAAATTGGTTAAAAAAACACCATATGAGATATGGAGTGGGAGGCATCCCAATTTGTCTTTTATGAAGATTTGGGGCTGTGAGGTGATAACTGAAGTGCTCTCGCCCTGGCCCACTGACTTCGGAGAAAGAGGGGGCCAAACACCTGAGATATACGACCTCGGAAGCCCCATCGTACCAACCTCGGAAAACTACCATATTGCCTCTCCATCAGAGGACGAATGAACCGACTTCGGAAGAATGAGAACACCCGGAAGAGACGGTATCACCCCGGGGAGAGGTCCTTGCTCGTCCCCCTAAAAGGTAACATCGGCCGAAGGGACCTCGGAGGGGCGATGAGTGACTAGAAGGAGTCTCTGACATATTCGCCCGTACGCACTAGACGTTGACCTCAAGCACTCTGACAGGCCACTGCAATCTGCGCTCTGACACGCTGAGACACGCTTCTCGACAAACCACTGCCCGAGAAAGCCTGCAGACGGCTGGCCACTCTTCTACTCAGAGGTACGGACAGCATCCGTCCATACACGTGTCACAATCAGAGGGGCTCATTTTCTCCTATTTACAGTAGGAAAGGCTCTCGGTAAAGGGGGGCTGGACAGGGGCTTTTTGAGGCTCCAGGGTTCTAGCTTCCTTCTCTCTTTCCTCTGGACATGCCAGAAAAACGCCTCCGGCGAGTTTCTTTCCCTTCTGTGCATACCAGAGAAACACTCCCGGCAAATCTATTTTTGTGCTTACTCTTTGTCATTTAGAAGCACTAACTTGGGCGTCGGAGGCTCCTTCCCGAAAAACCACTCCGAGGACCTCCTAACCCCTGTCTTCTACATGTTTCAGGCCAGACTACTTGGGGGCGTCCCCTTTTCAGGCTCTCTCCAGCACTGGAAACCCATCACGGCCACCGCTAGCCACCATCGCACGGCCATGCACGACATTCTTTAGGAGGTCCCTATTGCCCCCGTCATGGAGCCACGGCGGGAACACAAACGATGGCCAACCCAACGCCATCATTTGGCGCCGTCTGTGGGAAATTTCTAGGCAGCCGTGGTCGAAAACTCGGCGTTCTAAGGACAAAGGCTCCCTGAGGCCCCCGTCCGCGCCGGAGACTCGCCCGGCGGCCGAACAATTAAGAGCAGGGACTTCCCATCCCGAGGATGATCCTCCTCCGGATATCGCCGTGGCTTTCCTGCATAGTTTCCCACGCGTCGCCGTGGTCGAAGTAGTGCAGCGGGTAGGCCGAAGATGGTCGTGTGCAAATTCGAGCCAAAGTCTCCTCTCTCAACCCTTTCGACGAGAGAAGTAGTGGTGACCCAAGAGTTCAGGGGGAAAACAAAGAGTAGTGGGATGAGTACCCAAAGGACGTGCTTCCCCTCGGAACATGATGGACGGGAAAGGTAGAGTCGGTGCTATCCAAACCTCCCCGTCGAAAGAGTTCGGGCCAAAGAAAGGTTGCTGTTCCTCCGGCAGCAACACCGAATCCACTACCCTGAAAAGACGATATTAAACCAAAAGGCTATGACCTACTCCAACGGACACACTACCATCGACGACCTACGCTTACATCGCGCACAATATTAAACGCAAAAAGGCAAAAGGTACCTATGATCCTACTCCTATTGCCAAAATTCCAGAAATGAAAAACACACTACCATCGTCCAAAAATGAGCCGCCCCCGCGACGTCAGAGGGAATAGGGTAATCGGGCAAGCGCACCGAACTCCAAAGATATTACATCGCGCATAAGCCCAGAGGGGCAATATAACCCCAGGCGCTAACAGACTATTGCCGAAATTCCAAAAACAGAAAAAGGGAAATCCAACGAGGACCAAATATAGGTGAAATCCAAAAGGAGGAACTCCCAGCCGAAGAAATCCCAGGCGCAAAAACACTGCGGCGCGGGAACGGTACCTCGGAGGCCCGAGGATAGGGAACACCTGAGTTAGCATATTCGGTTAATAAAGTGTTGAACCACCCAAGCCCGGCATTGCTAGGAATAAAAACCTAGGACAAGGGAAGGAAGAACCCCACAAAGAGACATCTCCCGAGAGTCCCGGAAAACCCTCGCGAAGTGGTGAAGAATGCAAAAAAATGCCCCGCAAAGAGGCATCTCCCAAGAATCCTGAAAATCTTCATGAAATGGCGAAAAGTACAGCAAATGTTCCAGAAAGTCTTCCTTGATTAAAGAGGAATAACATCGGTAGGGAAGCCCAAGCCTGTTATAGAAAAGCATCGGCAAAAAGGGGTGCAGAGCAGCGCGCAAAAAACGAGGTGCAAACAAAATGCGTCCAAAAAGGACGAGAATGGCCAAAAATGCACCAGCACCCGAAAGACTGCCTCGGAATAAAATACCCGAAAGACTCCCCTCGAAGTGGGTAACCCCGAGAGACTGCCCTCAGCCCTCTACAAAAAAAGGCAAATACGGTCCACTGCCAACAACGCCTGAAGTATAATGCTATGAGAAAGCAGTAAACTACTTCGTTTTGCGAGACAAGACAGAACTCCTACTGATCAAGCAGGCAAAAGGTATACAAAAGCCTGCTTAAAGGAACATGACGCAGGAAGATGGCATATTATAGCCGTTAATGGCTTCAATCTTTAGAAAAAGGAGGCCAAAAAATTTCGCCATTAACTTCGGAGTGAAAGGACATTTCGGTCCACCAGCTTAGTTCTGAAGCAACAAGCAAGTGGAGTCCCCGAATAGAATTGTACACAAGGGACTACGGAAAAGTCGGGAGAAGCAAAGGGGAGAAGG